>PVKA01004791.1:41031-75539 GCA_004027165.1 Ctenomys sociabilis | reverse complement strand
GGAATTACCTAATTATACTTGCCAAATTATACTTTTGAATCATACACACTGTTTCTAGCTTGTGTAAGAAAGTTTAAAATCAATAGCAGAAGTGTTTGTTTCTCATGTTATTATTTTGTAGTTTACTTCTACTACCCTAAAAATGATGTTGTAAGCAGTAAATGTAAAATAAGTTAAAACTAAACTGTGTTTTAGCTTTATTTATTTATTTATTTATTTTGCAGAACTGGGGATTAAACTCAGGCCCTTGCTCTTGCCAAGGAAGCACTTATTCCACTGAGCCATCTCCCTGGCCCCTTGTTTTAGCTTTAAGTTATGCTTCAGGTTTATTACAATGAGACAGTACTTGTTTTTGGTAGTATTGAAGAATGAGGTGTAGGATTTGCCCCAAGTGACCCCCTACCCTGAGGGCCTCCCTGCCTTGGTCACAGCCTCCATCCCTGGGCTAAACCGTGGGAGCTGTAATCTGAGAAGATGGGGCCATGCATTCAGGGTGTATGGCCATAGGTGGGAGCTTTAATCTAGATATGCGCTCTCATCTAGTTCTTGCTGCTGATTAAATCTTTAAAAAGATGTGCAGGTGGCAGGATTTCTACTTTGGAATCTCACCCCAGCCTCTCTGCTCTCCAGTTACCCTTTCCTACCCCAGAGGTTGAGTGAACCTTCCGCAGTGCACTCGCGCTGTGTAATGCATGCTTTCTCTGTTTGCAGAGATCCTGAAGGAGCTGGATGAATACTATGAGAAGTTCAAGCGTGAAGCAGACAGTGCCCAGAAGAGGCGGCTGCTGCACTGCATCCAGCGAGCCCTGATTCGCAGCCAGGAGCTGGGGGACGAGAAGATCCAGATCGTGAGTCAGATGGTAGAGCTGGTGGAGAACCGGACCAGACAGGTGGACAGCCACGTGGAGCTCTTTGAGGCCCACCAGGAGCTCAGCGACACCACCGGCAGCATTGGCAAGGCTGGCCAAGATAAGTCCAAGAACGAGACAATCAACTCAGCGGAAAAGCCCAACAACAAACGGTCCAGGCGGCAGCGCAATAATGAGAACCGAGAGAATGCCTCTAATAATCATGACCACGACGACCTCACCTCAGGAACACCCAAGGAGAAGAAAGCAAAGACCTCAAAGAAGAAAAAGCGTTCCAAGGCCAAAGCTGAGAGGGAAGCGTCCCCCGCAGACCTCCCCATCGACCCCAACGAGCCCACGTACTGTCTGTGCAATCAGGTCTCCTATGGAGAGATGATAGGCTGTGATAACGACGAGTGCCCCATCGAGTGGTTCCACTTCTCGTGCGTGGGGCTCAACCATAAACCAAAGGGCAAGTGGTACTGTCCCAAGTGCCGGGGGGAGAATGAGAAAACCATGGACAAAGCCCTGGAGAAATCCAAAAAAGAGCGGGCTTACAACAGGTAGTTGGCGGACACCTGGGACCCGGGGACGGCTGCCAGCGCTTGGACGCCATGGATGTCGCGCTGCAGACGTGAGCGCTGGCAAGTGTGTCTTTAGAGGACGCTCCTGGGAGGGGACGGCATGGTTTCTGCCCTTGCGTTCCCTTCTACACTTGTTGCTGGACAGTGGCCTGTGGATCAGTGTTTTAGAAACTGCAAATATAGGTTTGAGTCCGACACTGCAGTGAGTCTCAGACTGATTTTTGCGGGGTGGGTGTGATTTGGAGCAGCCTAGCACAGTAAGTGTGGAAAGTAAAAGTTTCATTTAGCTGTTTTATGTCAATAAAATGTCATACTTCTGGTTAGTCAGGTTGCTAAAACTACAGCCTGTAGTGCATTTGTCTCTTGCTACCATAATTACATCCTTACAGCAGTTGAATAACAGGTTTAAAGTTGAAAAATTATTTTTTAAAAAGAATGGTTGAATTTTACATGACAGAAATTTTATATGCTGGCCTGTACCCCAAATGGCTATTTTTGAACAATGGGGTGCATTTGTATTAAATCAAGCTGCTGTGGTCTGGGCAGGAAGGTGAGACCACTGTCCCGCTGCTAGGCACCACTGTGTGAAGGGCGCACAAGCGTTCAGACCCACCCTCGCCGTGGTGCTGCCTGGGCAGCCCCACCACCGGAGCCCCTGAGTGCTGGCTGCGTGCAGGCTGTGCTGCTCAGATCTCCAGTCGCTGAAACTCAGCCAGTTTGTTTCTCTAGCAGTGTATTTGATTTCAGTAGAGACAGCTTTTAACGCTTTGTCCCAAACAGTTGTACACCAGCAGTTTAGAGCCTTATGCAAACCGTATGTTACTTTTGTCACTCGTTAGTGGAATCGAAGTCACCTAGTTGCCAGGGATATGTGTCCAAAAGAATTTATGTCAGAACAGCGGTCAGGAAATGACGGCATGGCCAGTGGACCCTGCCCCAAGCCTGTGTGTGTTCTGCCTGCGTGCTCAGAGTGGTCTGTTCTTAATCACTTACAAAAAAAGTCCTATTTTATGACACAGATATGAAACTTAAATGTTGGTGTCTATAATAAAATTCCACTGGAACACGGCCTTGCCTGCCTGCCCGTGCGTTGTCTGTGGCTGCTTCTATAAAGCAGTGCAGTGGCTGCAGCACAGTGGCCGGCGTGCTGGCCCTCTAGGCTGGTGTGCGCTGCCCACGTCCTGGCAGAGTCCAGTCCCCAGTGACCTGTCGCCTGCACCTGCTCCAAGCGAGATCTGGTCCGTGCTGTCGTCCTGGCGTGCAGAGCTGGTGTCGGGTGGACTGAGGGCGGCAGCTGTGGGCCTGGTGTGTGGTGCACAACACCACTGCTTCTGACCCTTCGATTCTATTAGACCTTGAGGACTGGTATGGGACAGTCCGTCTCCTGGTCAGCTTCCAGGGAGAGGGTTACTTAACAGACAAGCGCGGGTTGTCCTTGGTCAGACATTACAGTTTTACCCTGATCTGTGTACGTGGTACTAAGAGTTAAAGCAAGGCTTTGCACTGAGCTATATCCCTATCCGATTTTGTTTTCTTTCTTTTATGCTGGGATTGAGCTCAGGCTTGTGCTTATGAGGCTTGTGCTGTGCCACTGAGCTATGTCTCTCCTCCCCTTTGTATTTTCGACTTCAAGACCAGCCTCACTTAAGTCACTGAGTTGCAGAGGATGGCCTCAGAAGTTCTAAGCCTCCCGCCTCAGCTTCCTAGAGTCCTGAGATTACAGGCTTGTGCCACTGTGCCTGCCAACATCGCAGCTCCTTGCTCCCTAATCTTGGTATGCTGATAACCACCAGTTGTCAGGTGCTTGCTCTGCAGTACAGCTCCATAACCTGTGGGAATCTTTTTTTTTTTTTTTTTTTTGCGGGACTGGGGATTGAACTCAGGCCCTTGCACTTGCCAGGGAGCGGTTATTCCACTGAGCCATCTCTCCAGCCCCATGTTTATGTAAAGTTCTTTGGTAGTTTTTTTTTTTTTTTTTTTTTTTGTCTTTTTGAGACAGGATCTCACTATGCAGTGCAGACTGGCCTTGAACTCACTTTGTAAAGCCCAAGCTAGTTCCAGACTTGCAGAAATCCTCCTGCCTCAGCTTCCCAAGTGCTGGGGTCATAGGGATGCACTGCCTCACCCCGCCTCTCACTTCTGATTGGCCCTCATAATGACAGTAGGCATGAAGGGTCAAACACTGTTGCTCAAACCCGGTTTTATATTTACTCTGTGGTGTAGACAGCTTGGTAGTGCAGACGGGTGGCGCAGAAGATAGAAGTTGCTGTGTTGAACCCTGCCTTGCGCTTTGGAGGTTTGCTCCTGAAAGCAGCTTAGTTCTTGGTGCGAGGGGTCTGAGAAGCAAGTGAGGCAGCATGCCAGCAGCCTGGAGGAAGTGCTCCCAGTGCTGGGGTCTCTGCCTCGGTTGTGTGTAGGGTCTGACAACAGGTGGCTAGCTGCTTTCCCTAGAAATGTGGCACACTCATCTCTTTTGATACAGGAGTTTAAATCCCTTGATATTTGCCAGGGACCCAGATCCTCTGGACACAGGGCTCCCTGGAGCCTGTCCCTGTCACTCGTGTGGCCATGGCTAGACTGCAGATGTGATCCCAGGGGCCTTCGCTCTAACCTGGACAAGAGAAACTTGAGGGTTTGGGCTCCAGGAGGGCTCCCCCACAGTGGCCCAGTCCCCCTGCCGCAATTGGGCCACCCAGTCCTTATGCCCTGGCTTCTTCCTGCTTGCCAGTGCAGAACAAGTCATTTACAGAGAGCAAATGCACAGTCTAAATACCCCTTTGGAGTTTGCATCCGTGTGCATTCCAGGTAGAATCTGGGAATGCTGCCTCCACGCTGTGTTTATTCATTCAGTGTATTTACTTAAGAGTCAGGATTTCACTATGCAGCCCTGCTGTGCTGGCTGGCTGCGTCACCCAGGCTGGCCTGGAAGTCAGATCCTCCTGCTCCAGCCTCCTGAGGTTATGATCGTGCAGTGCAGCACCCCCTGTTCCATCTCTGAAAGCCGTATCATGCTCATTCACACTAATGTGTGGCTCTGGAATTACTAGCATTGAAGAGTATGGGTAGCATCTGCTTCCCACAACCCAGTTTTTGCTTTGCTTTTTTTTTTTTAAGTACTTGGGATTGAACTCAGGGCTGTTACGCTGAGTTACATCTCTAGCCCTCTATATGTTTTTATTTGGATACAGGCTCTCACTGAGTTGCCCAGGCGAGGCTCGAACTTCTGAACCTCCTGCCTCAGCCTCCCAGGTGCTGGGGTGTGAGCCTGCTTTCCCACCATGCCCCTGTGACTCATTGCTGGCGCTCATGGCCCATCCCTCATTAGTTCTGCAGTCCAGGTGGTTGTAAGCAGTTTCCGAGCTGCTGTCTGGCTTCTGATGTGCTTGTGTTGCTAGGCAGGGCCTGTTTCCTAAGGTACTATCTGCCGTCCCCCTCCTGTGTTTCTCCTTGGGCTGGAAAGTGACAGTGAGATGTTTGTCACCTTTGCTACCTGAGTCCCACTTTGCAAGTCAAAATACCCTCCTGAGGTTTTCTGTTAGGGGCCTTACTTCAGAATATGCACTATGTGGCCCTAACTCCTGAACCAGGCACTTGTGTGAGCTGCCTCCCACTCCTCCAGAACACCGGCAGGCAGTTGGAGGGAAGGGAAGCAATAAGCACTTCTCTCGCTGCAAGTACTTGGAGTGCCTGACTTGTTCAGAAGAATGGGATTAGTTGTTTCTGACTTAAAAAATCCCAATAATGAGCTGGCAAGGTGGTACATATGTGTAATCTCAGCACTCAGGAGGCTGAGGCAGGAGGACCGCTTTCAATTCAAGGCTAGTCTGGATCACATAGTGAGACCTTGCCTTTTTTTTTTTTTTTTTTTAATAAAGGGTCTCAGCCTCCCCAGGGCTGGGATTACAGGTGTGCGCCACCACACCGGTTTGTGGCTGACACGGTCACCGACATGGCCTGTGATACCTGGGATCACACAAGTAAAAATAAAAATTCCAATTTATTTGTGTCTTTTTTTTGGCAGAACTGGGGATTGAACTCAGGCCTTTGTGCTTGCCAGGGAAGCGTTTATTCCACTGAGCCATCTCCCTTGCCCCTTATTTGTGTCTTTTTGAGATAGGGTCTCACTATACAGCTGAGGCTGCCTTGAACTCACCTAGTAGCCCAGGCTGGTCTTGAACTCACGGTGATCCTCCTGCCTCAGCCTCCCGAGAGCTGGGATTACAGATATGCATCTCCACGATGACTATTTTATTTTGAAAAACTCATTGTATTGTTGGAGTAAGCTCTTCATAACCGCGAGACGCCACGCTGTTGTGCACTACCTGCACTACTGTATTCGATTTGCTGTTGTTTCAGTGTTTTCGTGGCAGGTGTGTGGTAAGACCTACTCCCACCTCATCCACCTCAGGACCTGGTTTGCCCACAGGAGTCCACGTGACCTGGCCCCTGTCTCGGACCATTTCCTGGATGTCCATCCTCTGCCCCGCCGCTGTGGCCACAGCCCATCCTCCACCACCCTGTTGCTGACACCTCCTACACAGCCTGGCTGGGTTTCTGCTGGGAGTAGGTGTGGCTTGTGCAGGCCCCGCCCCACCCCTCATCCTGGTTGCGGCTCTGAGGAGCCAAGGGGCACCTCTCCACCCCAGCACTTCAGATGCTGTTCCTGGCCTGGAAGATTTGCCAGAGACTTGGGTCCCTACAGTAGCCTGCCTTACCGAAGATTCCTCGGTGTCACCCCGCCCCTGGTGGCTGTCTTGGAGCCCTGCACCAATCACAGGGCTCTAATTCTAACCCGTTTGTACATGGCCCACATGGGATTTAAGTTTGAATGCCACCCAAACCTGTATTTGGACCAATCATAGGGCTCAAATTCAATGCCTCATAAGCCTATACTTGGGTGAGTCCTTGATCTTGAGTCCATATCCCAACCAATCACAGACTGGAATGTCAAACAATGTCTGGACAGTTGCAAGAGCAGAATTTGAACCTAGGGCCTATACCTGGGCCTACATCTGCCTGCAGGGGCTATAGAAATTGCACTCCCAGCCCCTGTTCCCCTCAGTCTGGGAGTGCGCCCTCTAGTGTGTGAGCAGCAGAACAGCCCCAGTGAAAGACCGAAAATCCACTTCCCCATTGAGCTACATCCCTGACCCCTTCGTTTATGAGATGGGTAGGGAGCTTGTTAAATTTCCCAGGCTGGCCTTGAATTTAGAATCCTGCAGCTTCCTGAGTAGCTGGGATTGTGGGGGTATATCTTTTTAGGTGTAATCCCCAAAATGTTTTCTTTCCTGGCCCTTATAATATTCTAGACCATTTTTTGGCTCCATCTTCTAGCTCAAGAATTCGCTCATCAGTAATATGTACATAATCTATTTATTCAGTGCATTGGTTTTTTTTTCATTTATGTATTTGATGCAGGGTCTCATTACGCAGCTCGGACTCGTAGTGATCTTTCTGTTTTCAGCCTCCCCAGCACTGGGATTACAGGTGTGCGTCCTGAGCCCCAACTTGGCCCAGACTCGGCATGCAGGACTGGGGATGGAACCCTGGTTCCTAAGCTTGCCAAAGCAGGCGCTTAGTCTGCTGAGCTATCTCATCCACCCTTGATTTTTAAATTTTAACTCTATTTTTCATTTGTGACTTGGTCCTTTTTAAAATTTCCTTCTTAGAGCATGTTGTTGAGCTCTTATTTTAGGTCATACACAACCATTCCATCATCATTGGTAGGTTGGTTTTTTTGTTTTTGTTTTTTCTTCTGTTTTGAGACAGGGTCTTGGTCAGGCTGGCCTTGAGCTCACTGTGTAGCACAGGGTGGCCTTGTTCTCACAGTGATCATCCTGCCCTCGCCCCTTGAGTGCTGGGATTACAGGCCTGTGCCATCACGCCAGCTAATCATTGGCAGTTATAAAGTCTGAAGTCTTTGAAGAATGCCATGCACCCCTCTACACACAGGAAACTGATGGCCACTAAAGTGGCAGGTTGGCCTGGGGCACCCTGTGGGCCCCGCTGTGGTCACAGGCCCCCCAGGGATGCAGGAAGCCATCGCGTGGTGAGCAAGCGCTGGGCCGAGGCTTCCATCCTGATAGTCTGTGTGGGTTTAGACAGCACTGGGAGGCCAGAGCCTGAGTTCCCATCTGCCTGAGGGGCGAGGGCGCTTCTGTGTGTCGCCACCGTGCCTCCATGAGCTGCCCAGACTGTTGCACATGGCTCCTGAGGCATCAGCGTGACAGTGGATTCCTAGCCCATGACTGCTGCACATCCACTAGCTGGTGTCTGAACTTTCCTCATTACTGGGACCAGACACCTTGCAGGAAGAGGGTTATCTTTTTTTTTTTTTTTTTTTGTCTTTTTGAAACAGGGTCTCACTGTGCAGTTCAGGCTGGCCTTAAGCTCACTTTGTAGCTCAGGCTGGTCTTGAACTCACAACAATCCTCCTGCCTCAGCCTCCCGAGTGCTGGGATTACAGGCCTGCGCCACCACACTCAGCTGAAGAGGGTTATCTTGGTTCAGGTTTGAGTGTTCAGAGAGCACAGGGAGCCTTCGGGCTTTCTGCTTTTGTTTGCTTCAGAAAACCAGGCTCTCCCAAGATGGAGGAGACAGAAGCCACTGAGAGGAGCAGACACTGCTCAGATGAAGATCACCAAGGACCAGTACATATGTGGGAAAATGTCCAACTCTCTGGCCATTAGCGAACACATTAGACCATCAGTGAGAGTCCTCACCTAACTGGGGCCAGAGCCATTTGACCCGGTTTCCCCTCCTAGATATCTTCCTACAAACGTTAGAACCACCCTACGTGCCGGCCTCGGCAGCGCACTGCGGCCCATGGCGTCCACAGCAGCACAACGGAGCAGTTCAACCCAAGAGGCGGCCTGCAGGGCGGCCAGCAGATTAGCGGAGGCAAATGTGGTGCTCACCCGCAGCGGGGCGCTGCTCTGCCACAAGGAGGAGCTCCCGAGTCACATGTGGGAAGGTAGAGGCTCCTCGAGACTGTACGTTGGATGAAGTGACTGAGGCGGGGCCTCCTGATGACCCTGCCGACGCATGCGCATGAATGCCTGTCGGTCCGTCTTACATGAGAAGCCAAAGAATAAAGAATAGAGCAGACTAAAGGATGGTAACAGGAACCCAGAGGGCAGATCTATAAAGGGCAGGGGACTGAGGAGGAGGAAAGGGGGGACAGGGCCTGAGGAGGACAAAGCGCTCCATCCCTGTGCCAGAAGCACAGACAAAAAGTTTTAAGCAGTGAAAGCCAGGCATAGAGTGCATGCCTGCCATTCCGCCAGGCAGGAGGCTGAGTCAGGAGAACTACAAGCTCCAGGCCACCAAGGGCAACGTAGGAGCTGAGCAAGACCCTGCCTCAAAGCTAAGACAGGGCTGATGTGCAGCCCTGGCTTCCATCCTTGGGACTGAAAACAAAACAAAAAAACACAAAGGGGAGAAAAATCAACAAGATTGAAGTCAGATAAAGTTTTTTTTTTGAGAAGACAGGGTCTCTATATAGCCCACTCAGTGATCCTCCTGCCTCAGCTTTCAGATGACAGACTGAACCACTGAGCCCGGCCACATAAAGTTCTTGGAATGACTCACCAGGGGCTCAGAAAGGCCTGTTGGGACTGCAGGGTGTGGGGACCCTCGCCTTGTCCGGAGCCTAGCCTCCCCCGGCGAGCACGCAGTCTTGCTAGGCTTATTTTGTCAGCATGACCCAAGATTTCATAGTTCTCTAAATGCACATCATTTGGTCTTTTGATGGCTTTCACTTCCTTTTAAAAGATTTCTACTAAGGGGCAATCTGCTCGGCCCCCCTTCTGTCCCTTTCTCAGACAGGAGCTTTCTTTCCCCCAGTAAATATATTCTGCTTTTAAAACATAAAATAAAACATTTCTGCTGAAACCTTGCATTTCTTAGTCGGTAATGGCTCACAGCAGGGTCTTGGGCCGACCTCAGCAGGCCAACTTGTTGACCCTAATGGCTTCTTTGCACATTATCTTGGACAATCCACATAGCCACGTCATCTGAGACAACCATGGCCTGCTTCTTCCTTTCCTGAACTGGCAGCTTGGAGACCCTGGCTCCTGCCTCTGGCACCTCAGGGCCTGGGACCATGCTGGACCGGGGAGGTGACAGAAAGTGGCCTCTTCCCACCCTGCAAAAGTGTCCAGCCTGTCACAAAAGGCTGTGTCTGCGCAGGTGTCTTTCTATGCTGCTGACAGGTTGCAAATGTTTTTCTGTTAGGAATTTATATCTGTTACTAAAAATCATTAATAAATGTCAACTTTAGCTGGGCGCGGTGGTGCACACCTGCAATCCCAGCACTTGCAAGGCTGAAGCAGGATCGATGTGAGTTCCATACCAGCCTAGGCTGTAAAGTGAGCTCCAGGCCAGCCTGAACTGCATAATGAGACGCTACCTCAAAAAAACAAAAACAAGAGCCGGGTGTTGTGGCGCAGGCCTGCGATTCCAGCACTCAGGAGGCTGAGACAGGAGGATCACCCAGGGTTCGAGCCCCATCTGGTCTATGTAGTGAGAACAGGCCCAGCGCGCACTATATAAAGCCCTGGCTCCAAAGAACAAAACGAACAAAAACGCTGAATTACACTGCAGGCACCCCCGTCTGCCCACACCTACTGAGCCGTCATAGATTTCTCCTTTACAGTGTACGCCGTCATGACTGAACTTGCATCCGCAGCCTTAGCACACACGGGTCAAGGTGGGCCACATGGTCACATCCGCGAGGCTGGCGACACTAGCCGGAGTGTCGACCGCACAGCGACGCGGGGCGGCTCCCACGACTTCCTTCTCACCATCCGGGGCTTGTAGAGCTGCCGTGGGGTCCCAGGTGGCCGCGTGTCCCGCGGAGCAGGCGCACAACTCACGTCCCAGCACCCCCTCTGAGTCCCCAAGTCTCACACCTGGCTCTGCCCGCAGTCACCTCTCCAAGCCGGTCCCACGAGGGGCTGCGTCCATGAGCACCGCTCGGGGAGCGAACCCCCACCCGCAGGTCCCCGCCCCTCGGGCCCGGTCCCGCTGCCTCTGTCCGCGTCTCGGTTCCACGCAGCTGCAGTCCCCACCCACACGCCCGTTCTTCCTTCCCTGGGCATGGGGTCAGAGAAGAGCTTCCGGCTGTACTGATTCTGCTTGCCCTGAGATTTCTGGTTCATTGATTTCCGTTGCCATGGTTACCGTGCTTTCTTTGTGCTGGCACTGTAGGTTCTCAGTCTCTGGAGCCCACACCAGTCCTGGCGTCCTCCAGGCAGCTCCGCACACCGCATTGTCCCTCCCGGACGTGGCAGCCTGCAGCACCGTCTCCCCACCTTGCTAGTGGTGCCCGGGCGGGCCTGATCCGCGCGGCCAAGCGTCGGCCGGGGTAGGAATTCCTCACTTACACATTTCATCCCAGCTGTCGCTGTCTGCTGTCCAGATTCAACATCAGAGGCAACGGAAAGGAAAGATGGAGCCAAGGGGTGGCACCCGCCCGCAATCCTAGCCTCTGCAAGGCTGAGGCAGGAGGGTGGCGAGGTCGTGTCCAGACTGGGTGACTTAGCGATTGTACCCCCCCCCAAAAAAGGGCTAGGGTGTAGGTCAGTCTGAAGGCTCTGAACTCACCCCCACAGCCCTGAGAACAGCAGGCAGGGCACCAGCCTCACATTTGGTTCATTCTGTTTCTCCTGGTCCTACACAGCAAAGTTAGGCCCTGGGGAGATAGCTCAGTAGAGTAAGCGCTTGCCTGGCAAGCGCAGGGTCCTGAGTTCAATCCCCAGAGTGAGAAGAGCTGGCGAAAGTCTTGGTGGTTTCTGTCCCTGAGAAGGGTGCCTGGCTCCACGGGGGTGGGAGCAGCCAGAGGCTGGAAAGATTCCCTCATGGCTGTCCGGGTTTGCAGCGGCTCATTTCCTGGAGAAAACGCTCCCAGGAAGCGTGGCGCCCACTGCTCCTGGCACCAGGGAAGAGTAATCCTTTTGCTTTGCCGCTACCTTGCTTACCTGAGACGGTGTCCTAGAAAGAGGGTTTCCTTAAGACATGAACACTCACTCATGGTCACACAGGGAGGCTCTTCTTCCTCTCCCTCTTCTTTTTTTTTTTTGTCTTTTTGAGACAGGATCTTGCTATGCAGTTCAGGCTGACCTTGAGCTCACTTAGTAGCCCAGTAGGCTGATCTCGAACTCTCAGGGATTCTCTTGCCTCAGCCTCCCAAGTGCTGGAATGGCAGGCAGGACCTACACCTGTGCATCCCTGTGTTCTCCAGGCCTCTGTCTGTCCCATGCTCCTTGCTGCTGTGCCCATGCGTTTTATTGTGCACACAAACACAACAGCATTGTACACCCTCCTCACTTAGACATGCAGGTCGGGCCCCGTGACCCAGTGGCCAGGAGAGGGGCTGCACATAGCATCAGCAGCTCTGAGGACAGAACGTGCGGAGACGCCCGACCTGCCGCCTGCCGCCTGCCGCCTGCCGCCTGCCGCCTGCCACCTGCCACCTGCCGCCTGCCTCCTTCGCATAACCCTCACACGCAGTGTAGCCGCCAACACGGACCATGGGCCTGCGTGCTGCCGCCACGGCCAGCAGGTGCGGCTCCACCTTGAAACGCCTCTGCCCGCCTGCCCTATGCCCGCACATGTTTTCTCCAGGGTAGGAGAGCTTCTTGTGCCTCGGTGGCGTGGCACTGTGCCCTCCCAGCCACCTTCTGTCCACTCCGTGGCACGCACGGCCTGGGTCTCTGCTGTGTGCCCCCCATGAGCACCCACTTCTTCCAGTGCAGGAAGAGTAGGGTAGAGGAGCAGCTGACACCTCAGCTGGGGCTCTGTGGCCCAGCAGCTGAGCCCAGCCTGCACCCCACCTCCATCTGCAGATGCAGCCTCCCACGGAGCGCCAGGGACTCTCTGGGCCCTGGTGTTGGAAAGCTCCTGGAAGGCCTAGGGTGTGGGAATTAACTCAGCCTCTGGGTGGACCCCGGGCTCAAAGGAGAAGCCTGTGCACGTTTAGACAGGAACACCTCGAGCAAGCACACTGTGAAGTACCTGTGACACCATTGGCAGCCACAGCCCCACCTCCCCGGCACAGTGGGAGTTCAGGGGGGTCATACTCATGGGGCAGGAGGGGTGCCTGGAGAGCAGCAGGTATGATGCTGACGGGTGGAAGACCTGGGGGACCACGGTGGCCACAGTGACCCCTGTTCCGCCATGGCTCCTGGTGTTCCTGGGAGTCTAGCTCCTGTCCTCCCGTCTGCTTTCCTTCCTTCCACTGTGCTGTATCTTTCTCCTGCACTCCGTTGCACCATGGTTAGGGCCAGCTTAGCCCTTGCAAGCAAAGGCCTGTGACCAGCATGCTGTGTGGCGTGCCACGATGGCCGTGGCTCACAGCACATCACTGTCGTGCTGGTGTGTCACCGGCAAGCAGTGTTGCGTGGGATTTGCCCGCTGTCCCCACCAGAGCCCCTGATAAGTTTTACTTTTTGGCTGTTAAGAATGAGGCCACTGTCCACACACTAGTCTGTGCCTGTTATGGTTTGTGTCTAGATGTCCCCCAAGCCTCATGCAGTCATGGAGCGGACTTCTACAGCTCAGCTCATCTTTTGTCTTTTGGAGACAGAATCTCACTATGTAGTTCAGGCTGTCCTGGAGCTCACCTTTGAGCCCAGGCTGGTCTTGAACTCTACAGTCCTGCTGCAGCCTCACAGTGCTGGGATTACGGGCATGTGCCATCATGCCTAGCAGAAAGGCTTTTTTTTTTTTTTTAATACCAGGAAGCTCAGGACCTTGCACTTGCCAGGCAGGTGCTGTGCCACTGAGCTACGTCTCACGGCGCAGTGCTGGGTTATGGGCATGAGCATCCATCCCACTCACCCTGGGGCAGGTCACCCACAAATGGCACACGGGCAGGAAGAGGCCCGCTCTCGCCGCTCCTCCCTTTTGCTCTTGCTGTTCATGTTTTCCGCAGCAAAGCACTGTCCTCTGCTGTGGGCCGCTCTGCCTTGGAGCCAGCCTATGGACTGAAACCTCCAGAGACTGTAGCTAAATCAACCTTTCAGAAAAACAAACAAACAACAACAACAACAAAACTCCTTCCTTAATTCTGGGTGTCAGGTATTTTTTGTTGTTTGTTTGTTTTTGTTTTCTTTTTTTGTGTCAGGTATTTTGTCCAGAAACAAAAGTAACCAAGACAATGCCTCTTGGTGAACATGCATGTGTGCCTTGCACAGGAACACAGGGATGGACTTGCTTGTCACAAGAGAGACCAGTTCCAGCAGTTTGTACTCCCACCAGTAGTGGTGTTACAGTTGCCCCTAAGTCCTCACCAACACTTTGTATTGTGAGTCTTTCTCAAATTAGTGTAAAATTCATTGTACTTTGAGGAGTTGCTCACATGGTGACTTCTAGCAAGGAGAATCACTGCAAGAACCATCAGTGGTACTCACCGAATTGCTGCTGGACACTGAGGCTGCGGAAGCAGCACTTCTCCTCCTCCGGGCCAGAGAGGACATTTGCCCGCAGCAGTGTGCTCCTGTGGAGACCTTGGCAACACTCTGTGTGTAAGTGCCCCATGGACGTGGCCAGCACAAGCTGCCCCGGAGCACAGGGGCCTGAAACCAGGTTGTGAGCCCTCCCCCCCAGGAGAGAAGCAGCATACAGACTGAATGCCGTTCGCCCCAGACTGCACATGTCCACTGCAGGCCTAGCCCCTGAGTGCCACCTTCACTCTCCAGGGGTGGAGAGCGCAGCCCCTGACCGGGTGGGATGAGGCAGTCAGAGAAGCGGAGAAGCCACCTGCATCTAAGCTTTGAATACAGCACGGGGAGCCGTGCAGTCCAGGAGCTGGTGGGCCTTCCTGCTTCACTTCCGGGAGGCTGAGTGGGAGAGCAAGCTGCCTGCGGCAGGCCAGAGAGAAGGGACAGCCACATCGGCCCCGAGCCCAGAGGACAAGGGCGATGGCACTGGAGACATGGGTGCCAGCGCCTGCCAACCACAGGGCCTTGGCAAGGGCTGCTCGCTTCACAAGGTCTCTGCTTCTGCAGCAGGAAGTGTGACTGCGTCGTCACTGAGCAGAGGAGCTCTGAGCTGTCCCCAGGCACCCACAAGGCAGCGTGCGAGAGTGCGCACACGACCGTGTGTCCCCAGGGTCAGCTGATTTTCAGGCATCTCTCCTTTGGGGACTTCCAAGGCTTCTCTCAGGAGTCAGCCAAGGTTGTGCCTCTGGGCATGGAGGGGACACTGCAGCTGCCTGTCTTCTCCAGTGGGGTGCTGGTGGTGGCTGTGTCTCAGAATGCCAAGGGTGACCCCATCTCCGTGAGGGGACCAAGCCAGCTTCCTCCTGTGGGTTTTGGATTTCCTCAGACGAGCAAGTGTCTGTGGGTGCTCTGTATTTCTGCCTGCCTCCCTGCATGATCAGGTTAATGAGAGCCAGGGCATCCCAACTCCTGCGTTACTGAATTCTGGTTCAAAATTAAATGTTTTTTAAAAAATTAAATGTTTAAAAGGTTTACTGTCTCTCTGTGTCTCTAAGAGAGACCTCAGAAAATACATAAATAAATGTCAGGTAGAAAAATTACGACTCACCCCACAGACCAACAAGAGATACACCACTAGCATCACGCTGTTGATTTAAAGACAAAAGTCAGGCATGGAGTCGCAAGATATTTGTAACACCGTGTATCAAAGAGGAGGGTGACTGCAAACTATTTTGTACCCCACAGGCCAACTGCAGTGAAACTTTAGCAGGGGATTAAACGTCTTGGACTTTACGATAAATTTGGAAGTTTTCTCTTTTAAATAAAAATAATTGTTCAGGGGTTGGGGAGATGGTTCAGGCCTGAGTTCAGTCCCCATTTCCACCAATAAATAAATAAATAAGTTAATTAATTAATTAATAATTGTTCAGATTTAGCAACTCTTCAGTGGGAGAATCAATGGCTGTCAGACATAGCTCCTTGGTAGTTATTCAAAAAATAATTCAATTCCTACCTTCAAAGCCTGGAGAGATAGCTCAGCAGTTTAAGCATCTTCCTGTCAAGCTCAAAGAACCAGGTTTGATCCCTAGTACTCCATGCTGTGCCAGACCTGTGCTGAGCTAGCCACTGAAACCAGGAGTGGTGGTGTGTACCAGTAATCACAGTGCTGGGGAGGCTGAGACAGGAAGATCACGACAAGTCCAACCAGTGTAGTGAGACCCTGTACCAAAAACAAAACAGGCAGAGCCAACTGAGGCCTTGGCCACATCTGCCTGTGGGCCCCAAACCCCACAGGCAGGCGCTGGAGTGACTCAGGGACCTCACATTCCTGTGCCCTACACCACTGTCCAAGATACAGAGACCCTGGAGGAGCCCAGGCTCAGAGAAGAGGCCATGGGACAGTGGGGACACAAAGGCAGAACCCCGGTGATCAAGGGGGGGCTCTGGGCCTCCGGGGGGGGCTTTCTCTGGCGACAGCTAGGAAAGACATACAAGTCACAGTACACGCTCCATGCGTTCCCTTATTCGAGAGATGGAGCAGTAGGAGAGAAGGCCGCAAGGGTACGGGATGTTCTAGGGAAGGGAGGCGGGCCACACACCGTGGCCGCAGGCCTGTCCAGACGTTTGGAGTTGCCTCCTTGGGCGGCAGTGTGGTCCTGCGGGTCCTGGAGGCTGGTGCTCGGGCAGCTCATGCCGCGGTTTCATCCCTGCTTTCCTGACCTGGCTGCTGCCCCGCAACCAACCACGGCCTTGCCCTGTGGCTGGCTGGGCCCTGTCCTGCCCATTTCTCTTCGCTCCTGTGGCAGAGGGGCTTCTGTCCTTCTACAGAAGTCACAGCTGCGCTCCCGAGGGTCCTTCTGAGCGCATGGTTACGCCCAAACGTCTCAGGTGCAAGGTCGGCTGCTTCTGCCAACCCAGGAGCCACCTGACGTGGGTGCAGACCCTACGGGGTGGATTTAAGAGCCCATGTCTGTGGATGGGGCCTTCCCCAGGTTTCCAGCTGTGACCCAAGGCGGTGACTCCTACCAACACCTATCATGCTCTGTATATCTTTCACTGGTGAACCAGAATTCCCCGGTCCCTGGACACAACCCTGTGGCTGAGCATGACCCACATCCCTCCCCACCCCACCCAGCCTAGCTCTCTTCAAGCCCAGCAGCCTCTGTCACCACGTGGCACAGTCACCAAGACCAATGGCCCGTGTGTTGGTGCTCCTGCCAGCTGTTGCGAGCATGGAGCGCCCATCCATCTGCTGTGAGTTTTACAGTGCTTTCATGTCCTGTGTGTTTTGTTTCTTGAGACAGTTTCACTGCGTGGCCCAGACTGGTCTCAAACTCGCAGTGATCCTCCTGCCTCAGCCTCCCAAGTGCGAGGATTACAGGCATGCCCCACCCCACTCAGCTTGTCGTGTCTTTTTTCTATGCTGAAGCTTGAAATAGGGGGCTGGGAAGGGGAGATGGCTCAGTAGAATAAGCATTTCCCTGGCAAGCACAAAAGCCTGAGTTCAATCCCCAGTTCTGCAAAAAAAATAAAAAAATAAAATGGGGTCGGGTAGATGGCTCAGTAGAATAAACGCTTCCCTGGCAAGTGCAAGGACCTGAGTTCAATCCCTGGTTCTGCGAAAAAAAAAAAAAGAAAAGAAAGAAATGGGGGCTGGGGATTTGGCTCAGCAGTAGAGTGCTTGCCTAGCAAGCTGGAAGCCCTGGTTCGGTCCTTGGCACCAAAAACAAAAAATAAATCTCCCCTAAAATAAATAAACAAATAAATCTCCCCTGGGTCTCGAAATCTTCATGGCAGTGATTTTTCAAACGTGGCGTGAGGTTGATGCCGAGGTCCCCCCCCCCCCCGCTTAGCACCTCGCAGGCCGAGGATGGGTCTGGCCATCCGTTTCTCAAGCTGGGCTCTGGCTCTTCCTCATGCTCTGCAGCTGGCCCCCAGCCCAGCCGCTCAGCACTGCTGCTGGGCTGTGGGCTTCTCTTGTCCCTGGGCAGCAAGCGTCCACTGTGCTCCTACTAAGGTGGTTTCTGCCCCACCTAGCCCTTTTATCTCCTCAGTCTTTCGTGGACTGAACACGGGGACATCACCATGAGCTACATTCGCAGCCCTTTGGTAACTTTTAATTTCAAGACAGGTTGTCACTAAGTTACTGAGTTTTCCCATGCTGGACTTGAACTTGCCTAGGGGCTGCCCGGCTGGCTATGCAGCCTTGTGTGTGCGGGCTATGTGTGCAGGGCCCGGTGCAGTGTGCTCGACATCCTCGGGCCACCTCCGAGCTCCTGGCGCCTGCAGTCAGTGCCTAGGCCCACGGTGGCTCAGAATGCCTGGGCCAGCTGGGCCATCCTCACTTGTCAGGAATGGAAATGGGGAAGGGCTATTGCCATGCCTCCCACTGGCCTTTCCACCGATTTTCCACTGAGTGTGCACTGAAGCCTGCCCAAAGCCCAAGCCCAGGTCAGTCCACAGCAACTCTGGATGGGTGTGCAAGCACACCAGTACAGGACCCTGTCCCAGGGAGCCACGTCCTCTGAGCTGCCTGTAAAGTGGTGGGGTCCTGCTCTGCCATGGCAGTCTGTGGCCAGGCAGCACAGTGGTTCGCAGCCCACAGCCCTTCCTGCAGTTGGAGGGCTGGCCCCGCGCTGTCCCTGCACGGTTGGGGGTGGCCGGGTTGCTCCGTAGGTGGCGGTGGCAGTGGCCCCCACTGACCATCTCTGCAGTCATCTGAGATTTCACTTTGTCTTCTCAATACTTGAGGCAACATGCTGAAAAGCAGCCCCTGGACAGCAAGGGCCAGGCCGTAGGGAGCTCTGCTGCCCTCGCGGCTCACAGGAGGCAGCAGGCGTCACAGGCTGCTGTGCCAGCTCCTGGTAGCCCCCGGCGGGGCAGAGCAGAAAGCTTTGCTCCCACAGCCCTGGCCCTGGGCACAGAGCCAGGTGCTGGCTTGTGTCTCTCCAGGACACCAGAGCTGCGATGCTCTGGTGCTGGGTTGCTGCTTATCCGAGACCCACGTCTCCTGCTCAGGCCTTGGAAATGCCAGCCCACTTCACTTGCTGCACCCCAGGACAGCTACGAGTGACACGGTTGCTAGGCCCGTGCGAGGCTCGGAATCACTTGCATTTGTCTGCAGTGCAGCTTTGTTTCCCAGTTTCCCAGTGTTTGCTGCTTTGTCCATGGCTGTTGGACTTAGGAGCCCGATCCCAGGGGCCTCCTCCAGGCCTCAAGGACTGATGCCCTCCTATGTGGTGGGAGACCTGAGATGGGTACGCTGTGTCCCCAGCCCTTCAAGAGTCACAGCAGGAAGCTGGGTGATCTCAGCAGGCACCCCCGGCTTTACTGTGGGGCAGGGTGGAGCGGCTCTTCCAGGTGCTGGAAGAGCCCCACTGATGAACACATGAAGCCGTAAAGCCTGTGTGTGCTGGAGTGCAGCGGGTGCAAGTGCCTCCTCATGGGCTCCGCGCCCCTCCGGGCTGTGCCGTGGGCCCCACTCCCCAGGCTCCCACCAGGCCTCACACTCTCCACTCCTGTTCCCTCTTCAGGCTGTCACTGTGGGGCTCATAGAGGGTGAGGCAGGCCTGGCCATCAGAGAGCGGCGTCCCTGGGCCTCCTGTCCCCCTGGTCCTGCTCTGGGCATATTGGGTGAGCCTCATCCTCATAGGACCCAAGAAGGAAAAGCCACATTGACAAAAAAAAAGTCCTGCTTGTTCACCACCACCAAGGGTCAAAAGATTCACCAGTGGATCCACAGGGGCGTTAGGAAAGCAGATCTGTGCTCAGACCTGGTAAGCTAGGCAACTAATTTGAAGGCAACAATATGCAGTCTAACAACCACTGCTGAATTCCCATCATTGCAATTAATGAAATTCTGTATGTTTTCTTTTTGTTTTTTTGCCGAACTGGGGATTGAACTTAGGCCCTTGTGCTTGCCAGGGAGAAGCGCTTACTCCACTGAGCCATCTCCCCAGCCCCGAAATTCTGTATCATTTCTAATGTATTCTTAAATTATTTTTTAATCTCTTTTAAAATTTTTTAATTATCTTTTAAAATTGTTTTTTAATTCTCTTTTAAAATATGACAGAGAGAGAGAGAGAGACAGAGAGAGAGAGAGAAGCAGATGTGAAAGCTGGGTGTGATGGCCTTGCCTGTGGTCCCAGCACTCTAGGAGGCTGAGGCAGAAGGATCCCAATTTGGGTTTGAGCTCAGCCTGGGCAACTTATCAAGAGATCTGCAGCAAAAATGAAAAATGAGGGGTTGGAGATGTAGCTGTGGCTTCAACCTCAGGGCAGGAGGCACAGGGGAGGTATTCGTCCGCTGTGGCTGACAGCTGTGAGTGTGGGATGGTTTGGCCATGCATGAGCCAAGTGAAGTGGGGTGCTTGGCCCCGAAGCTGTCCTAATGCCCAGAATGGTCACAAGCAACAGAGATGACATAGAGGGAGAAGCCAGGCATGGTGGTGCACACCTGCAATCCCAGCACTGAGGAGGCTGAGGCAGGAGAATCACCATGAGCTTGAGACCATAAGTGAGTTCAAGTCCAACCTGAACTGCACAGTGAGACCCTGTCTCAAAAAGACCCACAGACACACCACACACACATGCGCGCACACACACACCAGACAACACACACAGCATGTTAAGCAAAAGAATTAGAACTTTCCAGAAGCAACAAGAAGCATGGACTTGCATGGTGAGGTATGGCAGGCATTAAGGGAAGAACGAATAGAGACGTGAGGCTTTAGAGTCTGGAGCTCAGAAGCTCCTGAACACAGAGACAGGCAGGAAGAGGGCCAGGGCCTGCCACAGCACAGCCAGGGTGTCCACAGGCTTGAGGGTGAGGTTGTATGGCTAGATAGTTCAAAAGCCTCAACTCAAAAAGCAGAGTGAAGCAGGGCTTCAGCAGAAGACTAAATACGAGCTGTGTTCTGATTCACGCCTCCACATGTCCCAGAGCCCACGGTGGAGCTGGCAAAGCTGACCTGTGGCCTGTCTCGCGGGAGGCGGGAGGCTGCTGTGGGCTGGTGGGAGAAGCTGGCCCTGCGGGGTGGCCCTGAAGCCCCATTTCCCTCCTGCTCTTCCCTTTGCTTCCCCCACGCCGCCAGAAGCTCTCCTCCGCCATGCCCTTCTACTGCTCCTTCTCCGTGAGACAAAAGTGCACTGAAAGTTGTAAAACAGGAGCCGAGAGGAACCTTGCCTTCCTCAAGCTGTAAGTGTTGTGTACTTCAGCGGAGAAGGCGCTGTTACAGAGTCACTGTGAGTGGAGGGCACCCCGCACTAAGTGCGAGCCCCGCCTCCGGACAAAGCAAAGCGCAGGAGGCTCACTTCCAGAGCCACAGGTTCTCCAGCAGCCGGTCACTAAGGTGGGCGAACCCAACCCACATAATGCTCTGGAAATCATCAAAAGCCTTACCATAAAGAATACAGGGCCGAGGAGATGGCTCAGTGGAGTAAGCGCTTCCCTGGCAAGCACAAGGGACTGAGTTCAATCCCTGGTCCCCCTCCCCCCCCGAAAAAAAAAGAAAAAAGAATAGAGATGAAAACACAGCACTGACATCGATGGAAAGTAGCCGGGCTGAAAGAGAGACAATGACCATCATCCGGTGCGTGCATTAAACTGACTTGGAAACTCCTAAAACATTTAAACTGCAACCTCAAGAATCCTGCAAGAATGGGGAAAATAAACTCAAAGTCAAAAGAACAAAATAACAGAGACAGGAAATCAACAAAGCTGAAAATAGAAAAACAATACATACAGTCTGCGGAAGAGAGAGCTCGTTTTCTGGACATACTGATGCAGTTGACAGACTTCCGGCAAGGCTGACACAGGGACAAAGACAGAGGCTTAGGTAACCAGCTCCAGGCATATGGTGGTACACGCCTGCAAGCTCTGAACTCTGGGAGGCTGGGGCAGGAGGATCCCCACTACAGGCTCCGCCCCGCCTCCCAGGCCGCTTCCTATTGGCCAGTCCTGTGTCTGTTTGCTGTTGTCCACCCGCAGTGCACGCTTTCCCTCACCTCGAAGCACGTCTGTCTGTGCCAACACTGCACCCTGGTTCTGGTAGTTCCATAGTGCGTTTTGGAGGCAGGGTGTGACCCCTACTGCTCTCTTCTGTCTGCAGCCTGACTTTGTGAACTTCGGGGTGGGGCTTTCTGTTCCCGAGCAGGGGACTGGGCTCCAGGGGATTTCCCACGCGCTCACTGCTGTCCTGGGGCACCCGCCCGTCCAGGTGGCAAGGGCGCCTGAAGCCAGGCAGGGTTGCACACCTTCTTCCCACTCAGGGCCTCACGCCCGGGGCTGGCTTCCCCAGGGAGGGAGTCAGCTCTTTCTTCGGATTTGGTCCTACTTCTGTGGACCTGAAGCTGCTGCAGGCTTAGCTCCCTTCCTCCTTCGCACCCCAAGCCCCGGATCCCCTCATGTCCTTTCACCGCCGCCTCCAGCAGCTGGTCTTCCACCGTTTCCAGCACCTTCCGCGTCCTTGTCTCCCATTCTCCTGTTCTGACCTGCGTGTGTTTTTGGAGACGGGGTCTCACCATGCAGCCCCAGCTGCTTTGAGATCACTCTGTAGCCCAAGCTGGTTTCGAACTCTCAAGGACCCACCTGCCTCAGCCTCCCAAGTGCTATGACAACAGGCTGTGTGCCACCACACCAGGGCACCTGACCCGGGCCCTCCGCTGTCACTGTGCCTCACGCGGTCTTCATGCACCCTGCGGGGTGGGTATGCACTTGGTGTTTCTGTTCACGCACAAGCCAAGTCTGCCTCAGCCTCCCCGTGGGTGGAGTTTTCTAGAAAAACGATGAACTGGGTCAAGGGAGCATCCAAGCCGTCCTTGCCTGCCCCTGAGCCACACTGGAGCTTGGAAACTCCCGGCTCTTTTCTGGTCACAGCCGGAGGCTTAGGGCTGGGGACTGCTGTGGGCGCCCAGGGCCAGGTAGGCAGCACCAGGACGCGGCAGTTCTGCATCTCCTCCGCGTCCTTGGAAGGACACTGCCCTTCTCCCCGGCCACTGCAGTCACCTTCTGTTCCCCGCACACTTGGCCCTGCCCCTACTGCCCCAACAGAACCCAGCATGTTTGCACTGAGCCACACACCTAGCTCATTTTATTTTTTTGCGGAACTGGGGATTGAAATCAGGCCCTTGCACTTGCCAGGGAAGCGCTTATTCCACCGAGCCATCTCCCTGGCCCCACTCATTTTATTTTGAGGGAAGGTCTTGCTAGGTCACGTACTTGACCAGTCTGGGCTTGAACTTGCCATCCTCCCAGCCTTGGCCTTCTTACTTGGTGTATATGTTTCCTTTTATCCCAGAGAATCAATCCCAGGGATGCCCACTGTCTGTGCAAGGTGTACCCAGCAGACACTGGCAGAGGGACAGCTCACAGGCCTGGGGCTCCTGCTAGCCAGAGCAGTTCAGGAGATACACACCTCAGCCCATGTGTGAGGCACAATATGGGCCACTGCCTCAATGCGGGAGGGAAGGCACACAGCGGGCACGTTTTCACCTCAGCTGCATGGCGCTGAGCAGCCCAGCGCTGGGTGGCAACCCCAGACGTGGCTGCATTTCTGCAGGTACGAGTGCCCCCCGCAGGGAAGCTGGCCAGGAGCCCGATGAGGTGTCGCCTGCCTGGAATCTCGGCACGCTGGAAGGCGTGTCCAGTTCAAGCCCAGCCTGGGCAACTCGGTGCCAAAGCAGGACCTCCGGCTCACAGCGAGAAATAATTCTAAAGGGCCAGGACGTGGCTCAGAGGGCGAGGCAAGTCCCCCAGGACCTGCAGTCTCTCTATTCATCCAAGTTTGCCACTGGCAACCCCTGCCTCTGTGCTTCACTTCTCCCTGTAAGGACGGGGTGACTGGGGAGCCCTGGGGGGGGGGGTGTGACTCTCAGCAGGCTCTGCTGAAGCCACCAACTCAGCCCTAAAGCATGTGATGTCACCAGAGCCGCAGGGACAGCCTCCACCTGCTGCCTGCCACACAGCTGCGCGCACGTGTGCTCTGTGCATGGTCTTACACTGGCAGTCTTGCCTCAGCCCGTGTGCCAAGTTGAAAGGCGGGCACCACACCTGGCATCTGGACTCTAACTTTTATGCGCTGACACCGTCCCCACCTGTGCACACGCAGGCACACACTCCACCTCTCAGTCCCCAAACACACTTGGTGCGGGGATCATGGTCCACCTGGCAGCTCTGGAGGGACATGCTGGTCCCCAGGGCTTGTCAACACGGGCAGTGATCTCTGGGCCAACCTGGGTCTTAAGGTCCATGGTCTGGGACATGATGTGCTCCCGAGCGTGGCAGGTGGGAGACCATGTGTGGATCTGACGCTTTCCTGCAGCTGCATCTCGCGAGACCTGTGACGTCAGCAGCAGAGGCAGAGGCTTCAGGGTGCAATGCAGGGCTCTCCCCACCTACAGCAGTGCCTGTTGGAGCCACCACGCTGCCTTGAGCCCAGGTTCATGAAAAGGACAGGCCTGTTTGTCCGTAGGTGCCTCACACCCCGCTGTATAGGGAATCCCGAAGCCACCTGAACACCTCCATGCCACTGCTGTGTACTGGAGATGCAGTATTCTACCCACAATGACTCGTTTTATCTGAAACATTGGCTCCCATTACCTTAAATTACGTCTGCTGTCAAGCTGAGCACCCAGGCCCCTGGAGGGAGTCTCCTAGAGAAGGGGACAGGAACTCTGCTGGTGCAGCCCCAGCATCTATCCTGGTTCTGGTGTGTTGGGGAGACATGGCTAGCTGAGGGGGCTCCTGGGTGGGGGAGCCTTGGGGATGGGGTGCCAGGCAGGCTGTTCTCATCAGATCCAACTTTGTTCCTAAAATTGTGACTACAGCCAGATGTGGTGGCTCCGTCCCATCATCCCAGCACTTGGGAGGACTGAGGTATTTGTTTTTCCTTTTTTGTGGAATGAGGGATTGAACTCATGACCCTGTGCTTGCCAAGCAAGCACTTATTCTACTGAGCTACTTACTTCCTCAGCCCCCTGGACTGTCCCTTGAGACCAGCCTGAGTTACAAAATAAGCTCAAGGCCAGCCTGAGCTGCAGTGAATCCCTGTCTGAAAGACGGAAAAAAAAATTGGGGGCTTTTTTTTGTGTGTGTGACACTGGGGATTGAACTTGGGACCTTGTACTTTCCAGGCAGGTATTTATGCTGATGAGCCATTAGCTTAGGAAGTGGTTTCAGAAGTTGTTCAGTGCAGTGGCAATGTGTGTGCTCATCCCCGCCATTCCAGCCTGAGGGCCACGGCTGAGGCATCCACCTCACCCACTACTGACAGCCCACTGCAGCACCCACCAGAAGGGTCACAGCTCTCAGCAGTGGCCGGGATCAGCCTGATGTGGGGGCACCCAGTCACTATAGAAGGCCTGGCACATCGGGATACCTCTCCTCCCTCACTGGCCCACCGCAGACAGCAGGAGGTAAGAGATGTGCGGTGGTGCCTGGGGCCAGGACCTCCCAGCCTCCCAGGAAAAGACCAGATCTGGAATCCAGGTGACCTTGTTCGGCTCCTGTGGTCCAACCCAAGGCTGCAGCTCTAACTGGACAGATCCTGGGCCATAAGCTACTCCTGAGCCACTCTAACCATCGGGGTCCCCTCAGGAAGCCATGTGTCAGAAGCCGAGCAGCCCAGCACACTTATATTGGCTGCAACTTCAGACACCAATGGTGAGGGGACCTCAGCGGGCAGCCCACAGGGTTGGATCACCACGGTCCTCAGACTCAGCTGTACGAGTCCCCATTGCCAGGTCTCCTGCTGGGCTTCCTCGCATGCCCACTGCCAGCCTAGGCCATGGGGCCGTCTCCCAGGCAGGGGCCTTTGCCAGTGCACAGCACCCAGATCCTGCCAACCCCAGGCCAGGACCTGCTCTGGCCACACCTCTTGGGCCCTGTGAACTCCAAGGGCAGCGGACGGGCATCCTGAGCACATCCTTCCTTCCAGTTCCCCTCAGCCACTGCCAGCTCAGGGCTCAAGCCCTGGGCCAAGTTCACTCTCAGGGCTGTCCAAACAGGGCGGGTGGAGTGGGCCTGTGCTTGAGGAGTCCCTGTCACAGCTGGCCCTCAGGCCCTCTCCACAGCCTGGCTGTCTGGACGCAGCGTCATTGGTGCTCATGAGGCTCCAGTAACCCACTCCTCAGCTGGGGGCGCTCCTGGCATCTTCTCCAGCCTTCACTCCTCGAAGCAAACAGCTTTCCTGTTTTCTGATTCCAATGACCTCCATGCAGCTGCCTTGCGGAATGGCAGTCACGGGTAAATGGACCAACACTCTCCCCTCCCAAGCTGGGTCACAGAGGCTCCACTGAGCAGTGTGGAAGTCACAGCTCCCAATAGGTCACCAACACTCCCCGCAGTTACCCTGGGGATCTCTCCGCAACCTGCGTCCACTGGACCCCAGACTGACAAGAAGCCATTAACCTGTCCTTCCCACCACAGCCACACTGCCTGGCTGGCATGGGACACGGCAGGAACAGCTGTGGGAATCGCACAGCACTGTCCTGGTCACCGTCCTCAATGAGCCCATGAAAATGGCACGCGGGCTGTCTGCACAGGGCTTCCAGGGCACTCTGCAAGACCACGGAGGGCTCTTCTGCCTGTCTGCAGTCCAAACAGAATGTCCAGCGTCCGCAGGAACACTTCTGACCAAGTGATGGTGAGCAAGACATTCAGCTAACAGCATTTTGAAAAAAATGAACCAAGAGAAGGTACCACACTGCCAGGCGTGGTGGCGCATGCCTGTAATCCCAGCACTTGGGAGGCTGAGGCAGGAGGATTGTTGTGAGTTCGAGACCAACCTGAGCTACAAAGTGAGCTTAAGGCCAGCCTGAACTGCATAGTGAGACCATCTCAAAAGACAAAAAAAAAAAAAAAAAAAAAAAGGAAAGAGAAGGTACCACACTTTAAAACTCTGATGTGTGGCCAACGACAAAAACCTGAGCTCTGCCGGGTGTGGTGGCACATGCCTGTCACCCCAGCATTTGGGAAGCTGAGCCAGGAGGATGCTAGTTTGAGACCAGATGAAGGGTACAGTGAGACCCTTTCTCAAAATGACCAAGAAAGAAAGAGCTGGGGAAATAGCTCAGCGGCCTAAGTGCCTGCCTGTCAAGTGCCAGGAGCCGAGTTGGATACCCAGCACCACAAAAACAAATCCTATGACTTTTTTTTTGCCACGCATGGTAGTACATACCTGTAATCTCAGCTCTTGGGAGGCTGAGGTTGCAATTTCAAGACCAACCTGGGTTGCTGGCCACATAGCTCAGTGAACTAAAGCACCTACAGATGCAGGAACCAGGTTCAATCCCCGGCACAAGCCACACTGGCCCCCAACTTGGGGCAGGGTGAGACAGCTATTGAGACTAGGTATAGAACCCCAGTGTTTGCGAGGCTGAAAATAGGATCATTACAGTCTGATCTGTGCAGTGAGACCCTATAAACCATGTGCTAAAGCTAAAAAAAAAAAAAAAAAAAAAAAAAAAAAAAAAAAAAAAAAAAAAAACCACCCTGAGTTATAAAGCGAGTTCAAGGGCAGCCTAAACTGCATAGCGAGACCCTCCCTGTCTCAAAAGAATTAAAAAAAAAAAAAAGGCAAAATCAAAACCCACTGAGGGGCTTGCCAGTTAATTCAGGTGCCTAAGTGCCAGCAAGGAAAATCCCAGCCAGGCTTGTGGGCCAGCACTTCCAGCCCTAGCTCCACATGCACACAACTGCCTTGAAGGCAGCCTGAGCCTGCCCCCACCCCCCAAAAAACAACCAACAAGAAACAAAACAGAACCCCAAACCACCTGAGCTTTCTAAAAAGCAAGGTTCAGACTTCAGCAGAAGCTGGCTCCACCAGCGTAAGTGCAGGCACCTCCCCCACCCCATGAACCACACTCTGGCGGCAGCACTATGGTGAGCTGCGCCGAGCCGTGGCCTGCTTTGGTACGTGGCCAGTGCGGTGCTCAAGGCTTTCCCACTGCCTGATTAGCGAGAGCTACAAGGCCTGAGGACAGATACTTTTAATGCCCCCTAAGACCAGCAGCTCAGCACCGTCTCAGGGAAGCTCCAAGAAATCACCTAATACCCAGGCAGACCCGGAAGCCTTATCAACACAGCACGAGGCCAGGCCTTCTGTGCCTTTACGTCGCTCTTCAGCAGTACTTCGCTGTCATTGTGGAAGCCTCCAACACCCCCTCAAATTCATTCCCAGGTATCTCAGGGTCTCAGCGCCACTCTAAATGGACTGTGCTCCTGGATCCATCCATGTGCTGCAAGTACAGTGAACCCAAGCTGGCAAAAGGGATTTTGGCCAAGGTGCTTGCACGCTTGCACATCAGCAGACGCGTGCCCAGCCTGCTGTGGGTCTCCCTCTACCCTGAAGGCTGCAGCGACAGTGGAGGGCACCATGTTCCATGTCTCTAGCTAAGCGCTGAAGGGCAGGCGAGGCTACATCTCAATGGCAGCCGGGTTCTGTGCCATCCCTGGCTGAATGGTAGCAGCTGCCCCACTGCAGACCCAGCAGCCACTGCATGCGTGGCAAGTCCCAGACTGACCAAGGTCTCCACCCTCTGTACTTTCACAGGCCACTGCACGCTCTGCAGCTGTCGACTTGACTGGTAATGCTTCTGGCAAGACGTGTGCGCTTGCGGCCTGGCTTTCCTGAAAACACCTGCCAAGGAAAGACCGCACCCACCACGTGTGGCGCCAGGAGGGTGATGCCACTCTCTAGCCACTATCTGCTCCACATGAAGCCTATGACCACTTTCCTGTCCACTGGGCCATGGGCCAGCCCCACTCCATCAGCTGGGTCCTCAACCTGTTGCGCCTGCCACCTGGACAGAGGGCACTCCAGCAACAACTGACTGCGGGCTTTTATTCACTCTGTGAAGAACAGTTTAAAATGTGGGCACTCTCCACACAGCAGCAACTTTTCATCTGACATGTTCTCTAGCGGCACCAGTTGAGATTACAAAAACCAAAAGAATAAAAATTTGTTACAATATTTGCATAGTGCAACCACTAGCTGCTAAACAAAAGCTAATTTCTATAAAACCATGAACTTAATGCTACTTTAGAGATAAAACCCCTCAGTTAACTGGCTATATGTATATAGCGGTATATATTTTAAAGCAGAAAACCTGAAAACAAGGGGAAAAAAATGTCAAAATAGGTAAATATTTTGACCAGACACTTCTGACAAATACTACCTTCCATTATGTTTAAAGGAAACATTGTCTATGGTAACTCCACAGCAGGTAGGAAACGTGGGGTACAAGGGCCCAGCTCAGGGGAGCCTCTCTAGGAGCCTGTGGTGGCAGCAGCCTGGAGCTGTGCACTGCACCCCCTTGGTGCTCAGGGTTCCCACTTCGAGGGATGGCTCCCCACAGCACCACCCTGCGGGGGCAGGGCCCACCCAGGCAGGGCTCCTCACTATGCCCCTGGAGGCAGTGGCAAGCTTGGCAGTCAGAGACCAGAGACAGAGACCACCCAGGCCTCATCCGCCGCCCCAACTCATCTTGACAGAATCCAGAATAGAAATGAAAAAGGACATTTTTTGGTGATATCTAAAAAACATCAAAACAGGTGTCAGAAAAACGGAACTCCAGCAGTGTTTACAAAAGGATGGTGATCACATGCCACAGCCACGCCCAAGGCCACACTGTGGAAGCTGAGGGTCAGGGGCCTGCAGGGTCACAGGAAGCAGATGTGGAGGCCACCCGCGCCTCAGGAGCCGGGGTGCAGGTGCAGGGTGCTGGCATAGCACTGCTCCACCTGCACGCAGCTCGAGTGCTCCAGCACGCTGCTCAGCTCTGGGAGACTCTCAGCTGTGTCCCCGAAGCCGTGGTAGTAGCCGTAGTGCAAGCTTGCCCCCGGGTCCAGGTCGTCCACCCAGCAGGGCCTGCTGGCCACGCAGCTGCTCGGGCTCCCGTTCAGGTGCAGAGCGCCGCACAGCTCAGGGCTGGTGCTCTGGGTCTTCTCCAGCTCCTCAGTCCCATTAGTGCCCGGCGCGCCCTGGCTGCCAGTGAATGGCCGCCCAGGAAGCGGTGTGCTGCCGAGCCCGCTAGCTCCCGTGACGCACGGGCTGCTCCTGCTGTCCAGTCCATTGAGGTGGCTCGTGCAGGGGAGGTCCGAGTGTCCACTGCCGACACCGCCATTTGTCAGAGTGCTCGACACGGAGCTACTGTTTTTCACATCTGCATCAAGAAATACACCTGTCATGAAAGCTCTGTACAATGGGAGAGCTACAAACGCGTCACTGCTATGACTCTACACGGCATTCTTTTTGTCTAAGCAAACCAATCCCTATGCTCCGAAGTTTAATGAAAGCATACAGATAGGTTTACAAATAAACAGCAGTATCTGCCTGACACAACAGGGACAATGAACACATTTCAGTCGTGGTGCATGACCAAATCGCACTACACGGAGAAGCCGCCAAAAAGCTGTTCTGGTTGTTAGACTGAAATCACCCTGAAGAGGTCAATCATAACTGAAGGTCCTGTCCTTTTTGTTTTTTTTTGTGGAACCAGGGATTGAACTCAGGCCCTTGCGCTTGCCAGGGTTTCTTTTGGATGGTCATGTTTTCTACACAGAATTAAAGAACAGAAGCGGACTCAGCACCAAAGGGAAAAAGCTAAATTCAGTGATAGGTAAGGCCAGCTTCTTGGTGTGCCCCGCCCACCCTCAGCACAACCAGGCCTTTGCCCTGCTCAGGTTCTCTGAAAAAGGCACAAGTGCTAGAAAAACGCAGATGCTCGGTCTGCACACCTGGGGTGCCCTATGGGAAGCTCCTGCCCCATGTGGGGGTGTAGGGCCAGGTGTCATGCCCTAGCTCTCTGTGCCTCAGAACTGAGGAACATGCAGGTTCACAGGCAGCGCAGAGGGGCCTAGCGCTACCTCGGCGAGCCCTGCACTAACACAGTAGGAGTGCCTTCCCGGCCCCTCTGCGACCCCGCCCCACACAGGGCTTGATCCATGCCTACCAGCCAGGAACCCACAAGGGCCTGCTGAGAACAGAACCTGGCTGTTGGCGAAAAAGCCTTGCCAATGCTCTATGACTGGCTTGTTTGGGCAACTTAGGGAACAATCATAGTTCACAAAGAGCTATAAATCTCCAAATTATTTTTGTTAACTTTTTTTTTTTTTTTTAAAACAGTACCCCAGAGATGGAACTTAGGACCTTGCACTTGCCAGGAAGGCACATATACCACTGAACCATCTCCCTAGCCCTAAATGATGGTTTTCATATTGAGCTCAAACTCAAGGTTAGAGAACAAGTTTCAAGAACTAAACACAACTTGTTTTCCTGGGGTGGTGGTGCACACCTTGATCCCAGTCCTGGGGAGGCTGCAGGCAGGAGGATCACTGTGAATTCACAGCCAGCCAACTCAGAGTACACCGTGAGTTCAAGACAACTCCCTAACTGCACAGTGAGACCCTGCCCCCAACCCCATCTCCCAAGTCCCCACTTATTCCCAGGGGAAACTCACTCTTTTAAAATGTAATTGAGTCACCTTTCCCAGGTAATAAAATGTACTGATCCTATGGCAACATTGGTGGGTTAGTAACACTGACTACGGGTCAGTTTTCATGGAATAAAGTAATCTTTCTTTAGCGTCAGCTAAAATATACTGGGTTTAGGACTTGATCTCATAACTCAGGCAACTCAACCCTAAAAAGCAGGCATAAAAACCAGGCTCCTCCTGCCCTGAGCCTCCCTTCTTGTCCCAGGGCCCAGCTGCCTTGGTGCCACCAACTGGGGGCACAGCCAGAGTTCCGTCCTCTGCTTCCAGAGCACATGGAGCCCAGCAAGGAGCTGCCATTCCTGGAAACCTGCCTGGAAGCCTAAAGCATGAAGCCACGCCCCCAACAGCTTCTCCAAGATGCATTCTTCCTGAAAATGATGCCAGCAGAGCAGAGCAGTGGAGGTCTGTGCGGGACTGCAGCCTGGCCTCTGGGTGGCTCCCCGCTGAATGGGGCTATGGAAACCTATGGCCTGCACTTCAGAGCCAGCTGTGCTGCAGGCAAAGCTGAGCAAAGGGCCAGGAGCCATTACTTTTGGTGAGTCAAAGGCCCAAAGCACTGTCATTTTCCTGGCCAGCAGCCTGAGTTTTCTCATTTCTACCGAGGTCAGAGTCCCTGAGTAAAAACACCATTATTTAAAATGAACTCTTGCCAGGCACAGTGGTGCACACCTGTAATTCTGGCACTGGACGGACTGAGGCCAGGGCCAGTGTCCCTGTAGACACTGCACAAAACAATACTCTCTGGCCTGCACTGCCCATGAAACAGCTTCCAGTTTCATCTAATTATCTGCCAAAACGGTGCCACTACCCCCCACAGCAATCTTGATGCTTGTGGGAAGACATATGCATTTCCCTTCGTCTTCTTTTTTTTTTTTTTGGAACTGGGGACTGAACTCAGGCCCTTGCGCTTACCAGGGAAGTGCCTATTCCACTGAGCCATCTCCCCGGCCCCCACATTTCCCTTCTGAAGGGAACAAAAATGGCATTTTCTCTGGGGCTTTCCAAAGTACATACAGTATCTTTTATTCCTGGAGAAGAATTTATCATAAATAATGAAACTACTAAAAACAGAATTTCTAAACATAGTAAGAAAACAGCTAAAATGTTTCTGTGATCAGAGGGGTGGCTGCAAAACTAGCCATGGATCCAACACCCTAACCTGCGGCAGTGAGCCTTCTAGTCTCTCCAGGGTGGCACGGAGGCCCCGGCTCACCAGCTCTTCCACATGCTGGGAGACCCGGGGCCTTTTTCTTTGCCTTTTGGGGCCAGAAACACCTGTCACCTGTGATGTCCCAGCCTCAGCAGCGTCCCCAGCCCAGAACACCACAAGGGGTGGCAGCTACCAGAGCGGCCTTGCCCAGGACCGCAAGGTTTGCCCCCACCTGCCTTTTGAATTTACTGCTTTAGAAGTACAAGCGCCGCAGGCAGGCTATGCTCTCCCAGAGTCCACATGAGAACATTAAAAATGCAGACCTCATCAGAAGTAAGCAAGGCACATTAAGCCAAAGCCGAAGCACTCTCTCATACTGAGAATGCACACAAACATTTCTTCCTATAAACCCACCCAAAATACACGTAGGGTAACATTTTGAAAAGACATTGAACAAAGTGCAAGGTAGCTTGAGGAAAATGTATGTTAGAAATAATATGCATACTGATTCTTGCAACGACACGGGGTCTGCATTGCGGAAACAGTATATATTTCTATTTCTTTCGGTCCCACAGAACCACTCTGCTGTTGCTTGGTGTCTTCGAGCACTGGGCTGTTGTTGCAGCCAACAGGAAACTGTCCAGTCCCACCTGTTACGGCAGCAAGCTCTCTATCAACGTGCATGCTGTCCGCCTCGTCCTCCGGCTCGCCGTTCACTAGCGGCATGGCACAGTCCAGGCCTGGAACTGCAGAAGAGGGATTGTCAGATTCCTTGGTGTGCACAAAAGCAAGTACAGACAGGTCCCTATTACTGTATCTGCACTACATGCTTTAAAACAGGCAAATGACTCAAAAAACAGAGCCCACCAGGACCACTTTGTATGATACTGGAAACTCCCACAACCAAAACGGTTTCAGTGTGCAGTTCCAGTGAATCCCAGGCCCCTTTTCAAGACTCACTGGCTAACAAAAGCACTGACTTTAAAGATTGTACTTGGTACAATGGAGTATTACTCAGCTATAAAGAATGATAAACTTGAAGCATTTATATTTAATTGGATGCTACTTGAACATATACTCATAAGCGAAATAAACCAGATACACACGTGCAAATATCGTATAGTCTCCCTAGTATAAGGAATCAAAAGAAATACAAATAGGAAGGTATAATAACAACTAAAAAGAAGTTAGTCAGATAGAGTAAACCTAACTGCATATGTTGCAGGATAATAATCAGCTTCTCATCTGGATGGTTAGCAACCTAAGTTTCCACATCAAAAATTGGAGAAAAAGAAATGTTGGCTGCAAGGTCAGCCAACATTTTGGCCCTAGCCTTTCAAGGTCAGTGAAGACTCAGGACATAGGAGAACCTGTACTGCAACATCATGGAACTCAGCTGTGCCCCAAATTTTCTAATCAAGGAGATTATGGAGCCACAGAGGAAAGAAATCGAAGTTCTATAGTGTGCCTGGGGAGAGTCACATGGAGAGAAGACATTCTCTCAGGCTCTCACAGAGAGCAAACTGGTCAAGCAATGGCCATGACTCATCCACATGGCTGACACTGACAAAGGACCTACAGAGTGAGGTACAGGGTTACAGGATAAACCCTGAGGGGAGTTGACTGACCTCATCAGATACAAAAGTCACACTTTTTGTTACATGGGTCTTGCTTTATCTCAGTCTTAACCATCCAGCAGAAAAGTATAAAAACGAGGTATATAAAATAAGGCCACAATAATAATCTGAGTTTTAAATGGCTCTAGTCAACAACTTCTACGGATAACCAACCCACTATTAATGTGGACTGCAGAACTGTGTTGGATTGTTTGGCTGAATTCAAGCACCAATAATAATTGAATGACAATAGAATATCCATCTTTGATAGGACTAAACAAGAAAAAGGGGGGGATACAAAGGAAGGACCATTCTATGTTTGTATAGACACCACAGTTAGGATAAATATGCAGTACTCCTGCATAATTCTATGAGAAGAAAGATTTGCACTAATAGTGGTCGGACAGGTTATCCTGTCTGCTCCTTGTACTACGGATAACCACTAGGAAGATAACAATGTAAAAAGTATTAATTATTGAAACTGTACTATAATTCAGCTTTTAAAAATAAAGGTATACAGCTACATTCTCTTAATTCATTGATTGGAGGCATCTGCTCTAATAGTGCTTGTAGATAAAGTATCAAGTATGCATCTCGTACAACAAAAAATCACTATGAAAACAATGTGCACGCCGGGCATGGTGGCGCAGGCCTATAATCCCAGCACTTGGGAGGCTGAGGCAGGAGGATTGTTGTGAGTTGGAGACCAGCCTGAGCTACAAAGTGAGCTTAAGGACAGCCTGAACTGCATAGTGAGACTCTGTCTCAAAAAGACAAAAAAAAAAAAAAAAAAAAAAAAAAAAAAAAAAAAAAAAAAAAAAAAAAAAAAAAAAAAAAAAAAAAAAAAAAAAAAAAAAAAAAAAAAAAAAAAAA
>PVKA01004791.1:0-40931 GCA_004027165.1 Ctenomys sociabilis | reverse complement strand
TACTTGGGCTGGTCAAACAGCTTAGCGTATTAAAGCACCTGTATGCAGACGCAGGGGTCAGGAGTCAAACCCCAGGTCTCTCTAGGGTGCGCTGATGGCAACTGAGACTGGGTATGGTGGCATTCACCTGTAATCCCAGCTTTTAGAAGGCTGTAAACAAGGAGGCTGGGGAGATGGCTCAGTGGAGTAAGTGCTTCCCTGGCAAGCACAAGGGCCTGAGTTCAATCCCCAATTCCGAAGGAAAAAAAAGAAGGCTGTAAACAGACGGATCACTACGAGTCTGATCTAGTAATGAGACCCTGAACACCCTGTAGACCCTTCCATAAAAAAAAAATTGTACTGGAACATAAAGATGTTACATAACCCAAAGATAATCCTATATTTCATATAATTTACTATATGGTTTTCAAAAGAAATACTTAAAAGGCAACCATCCAGTAACACAAATCCTTTAAGAAATTGTGACTTTTTTTCTGTACTTAGGACAGGGTCTACAGGGTCTCACTACACAGATGGGACTCATAGTGATCCTTCTATTTTCAGCCTCCCAAGTGCTGGCATTACAGGCACATGCCACTACACCCAGCCTCAGTGGCTGTCTCAGCACATCCCGGGGGTGGGGCTGGCACATGCCTGGGATTGAATCCTAGCCACTGTATTCTGCCTAAGCAGGCGCTTTAGTCGGTGAGCTATCAGGCCAGCCCCAAAATTGTGACTTTTCAAAAAATTCTCTAAAGAAAAGAGAAACACCAGTGTCCACACACCAGAGCCAACTGAGTCCAGGCCACTCAGTGCCCAGGTCCCCACTCTCCACAGCCAGGAGAAGAAATGCGAATCCACTCTCCTTCATAGGGCCCGCGCCACTCTGCCTGCCACAAAGCATTCTCTACCATCTGAGCAGCTACTCCACTACACATACAGCTTCTAAATTTGTACCCCCAAAAAAATCCCAGAAGAAAGCAGCTATACCTCTGATACAGCACAAAGCCCACCCCAAAGGATTTCCCAAGGGCGCTCAGCTCATGGCAGCTCCCTCAGCACCTCGGCTACCTTGATCTTGTCTCCTGTGGCCGACACTTTCCAGTTTCCCCCATAAACAGAAATTATTTCTGGGCCAAATACACAAAACAAACAACTCTTGGTGCCAAGTGCTGTCAAGAAGACACTGACGACAGAAGGCGGCTCTGTGGTTCCCTTTACGTGCTAGGAGTGGGGTTGCACGGCTGGCACAGAGGGCTGCACCTCTTCCAGCCCTGGGTTTCCTTATCCACCACCCCCACCCCAACCAGGGTTTGGCAAATCCCTACCTCTACTACCAATCCAGCACACAAGCCCAAACAGAAAGGAACAGCACAGCTAACACACTGACAAGTGAGCGGGTGGGAAAGTGACCCCTCCCCACATGCACAGCCTCAAAGCTGCTAAGCCAACCCAATTGCCAACAAAGGGTCTCCTTTCACGTGGCAGTGAAGACATGAAGACAGGTGCAGGACAGTAGAGGTGCTGCTTTTGCATTCACTAAGCCCAGGTCTTGAACAGAACCTGCCAGACACCCACACTGAGAACCAGAAGAGACACCCAGAACACCAGTCCACCAGGGGCAGAGGAGCCCTGCACCAGGACTTAGGGTGCATAGCCTGAGGGCACAAGGTCCTTCTATGGTGGGAATGCAGCAGGCACACGGAAACAGGGTCTCACCCTTCCCCAAGGAGCCCCTGTACTACCAGCTTTCCCCGTAAGGGGCAGCTGCACTATGAGCTGCAGGCCTCAAAACAGCTCCCAGGACCACAAGTGAATAGCGACACACTAGGACACTCCTAGGCCAGTACGCCACAAGGCTGCATTCTCCTCACCTGGTACTATCCTGAATGACGATCACAGATATTCTTTTATTTGTTTGCATTTCGGTTCAGGGTCTACAGGGTCTCACTACATAGGTCAGACTCAGTGATTCTCCTGTTTCAGCCTCCCAAGCCCTGAGATCATGGGCATACATCATCATGCCCAGTCTCAGTCATGTCTCAGTGGGCCCCAGGGGCGGGACCAGAGGGCAGACTGAGGAGTGAGCCCAGCTGCTGTGCTCTGCCTACGCAGGCGCTGTAGTCCTCTGAGGTAGCTGGCTGATTCAAGCACAGATATTTTAGAATTTTATGCATGTGGGAATTGCTCCCCAAAGACAAGTTTACAGCCAGTATCTACAGGGTGTTCTCCACAATGACTGTGACTTTCTCCGGCAGGGTGTCCACAGGGAAAACTACCCACTCTGGCAGTCAATACCACTCTTCAGAGAAGCTGGATTGCAGTCACTAGGTCCCAGTTCAACAGCAGCTCCTAGAGAGCAGTCACAGGTTACGCCAGTTTATGCCGGGTCAGCTGGACTGTAACACAATTCGTGCCCAGCAGAGCAGGGCATGACTGTCACCCCAGCACTTGACTCCCCAGGCAGAGGACCTGGGAGTGCAAGACCGGCCGACAGGAGACACTAGCTCAAAAGCGAGACGCAAACAAAACCCACCCTAAATACCTACACATGCATGGCCAAGGCTTTATTACTTATTAGCTCAGTAGCATCGTGCCTGCCCGGCAAGCTCAAGGCCATGAATTCTCAGTGCAACACCCCTCCAAAACCAAGTATGTACATCCTTCACACCAAATATCACTGCATCGTCCTGAATTCAAGAAGACAGATTGGACTGTGTCATTCTTTTTTTTTTTTTTTGATGGAACCGGGGATTGAACTCAGGCCCTTGCATTTGCCAGTACACACTTATTCTACTGAGCTATCTCCCTGGCCCCTGGACTATGTCATTAATAAGATTCCAGCTATGCATCTTTATACAGCCAAAATATCCCAGGCACCTGTAAACTTCTATGAACAAGTAAGGAAAAAACTATTTGTATCAGACATTCCCCCAAACCCTCACGTGCTCAGGAAAGGAGCTCCACAAGGTGACAGGGTCGCTGTGGGCAGAAGGCAGGCTGAACTAGTCTTCTCCCCTGCCCCTCACCCTGGAGCAAGGGCGCTGAAACACTGAAGCTCTGCAGACGTGAGTCAAAACAGACCTCCTAGGTTTTTAGTGTCCAAGTACTATGTCCCAGCAACAATAAAAGACACCAAGTTACTTTTTCTTTTTTCCTTTCCGGAACTGGGGACTGAACTCAGGCCCTTAGCTTGCCAGGGAAGCGCTTATTCCACTGAGCCATCTCCTGCCCCAAGTTACTTTAAAAATCATTTTAAAGTACACATCACACATTACAACCCTTGGAGGCCAGATAGCTCAGTTTGTTTAAGTACCTACTCATGCAAATGCAGACAGGATACCCTGGTCCGATCCCCACCTCCACCTGCATTACCAGACCCACCCTTACAGCAGCCTGTGCCAGCCAACAACCACAACAAAAAAACTCAACATATTACAATCCTTGTACTTACCCTGGCATGTGAATAAAAACTTTATCAACAAAATAAGCAATTCAGATCAAGCAAAATTTAAGGTCACAAGGGGTGGGGGGGGCCAGGGAGATGGATCTGTAGAATAAGCGCTTCCCTGGCAAGCACAAGGGCATGAGTTCAATCCCTGGTTCCAAAAAAAAAAAAAAAAACTCACTTAGGTAGATACCTAAATATAGTATGTTAAAATGACACATAGCACGGCGAAAGTAGTAAAGCAACAGGTTTTACAATTGCTAACTTCTGCCCCAACACCACATCTGACGGTGCCAGGAGGGCACGCATGTGCCGAAGCGTGGTCACACCATAGAGACACAGCTCCGAGAGGAGCGAGCCGGAGGCAGCCAGGGGGCTGTGGAGTGACGAGCATCCGAGCTGGGACACGGAGGCTGAAGCAGGAGGAGCCCTGCCTGCCTGGGCCTGGATTACAGAAAGAGGCCGTGTCTCAACAGGTGAGTGATTCTCCTGGACTTCAAGGAAACTGGCCCTGCTTCGAGCCCCCAAGGTCCGCAGCCACCACAGCACAAGAGCACGGTCCACTCTGAGCCAGCAGTACGCAATGGGGCAGGCGGAGGCGGCCAGGGAGCTGCAGTGACCACCCGGCCTCCCGGCTCCATTCAGCTGATGAACCCATGGCTGGAGGAACACACACGGGGAGGAGGGGCACTCACACTGTGCCACACAGCATGAGGTCTGGGACAGTCTGGGAGCCCTGGAAGTACTGAGACACTGGCAGCTCAACTGACACCCACTGAGCAGCACCCAAGGCCTGGCATTTCTGAAGGTAATCACAATGTTAAGTGACATTAAAAAACAAAACAGTGAGCATAATTTATGAGCAGTGGTAGAAAGCACAGCTCCTTTCTAAAGCACACTTGCACCCACATCAGCTGATGCACACGGCATGGGAAAGAAAGGCTGATGCTACAAAGTCGGTCCACAGCTGGAAGCAGGGGGTAAGTGGAGGTGAAAAGACTTTTCTCAAAGAACGTCCTTGGAGGGCTTTTATAGTCTAAGCTGGAGACTGGGAGGTCTGCCACAGGTTCAAGGCCAACCTGGACTACAGTGAGAGCCATCCCAAAACACCAAGAACTACAGGGACATGGTACAAGTCAATCAAATGACAACACTGAGCAATACTCTAAGATTTATAGGGACCCTTTATGTTGTGCTCATGACTTTTAAGGTCTGTTCTAGAAATTGCTACGCCCACAGCTTACAAAACCCATTAATTTGGAGGCCTATGTTATGACACATGCCTGTCACACCAGACTGGGAGGCAGGTAAGCAGGACTGCAGTGTTGGAAGCCAGCCTGGGCTATGCAGAATTTAACAGCAGCCTGAACTATAGATGAAGACCCTTTCTCAAAAAAACACCCCCCTCCAAATCTTAATTTCAGTAGCGATAATTGAACTCAGGACCCCATGCTTGCCAGGCAGGCGCTGTACTACTGAGCTATTTATTCCCAGCCCCAAAGCTCAATCGTGATTAACACTGCATTTCAGTTCACATTCATGCCTACAAGGTACAAGTCACCAGGTCTTTACAGAAATGGGCTTCAAAGCAGCTGTGAAACACATGTCAACAGCAGGAAAAGTCTGTGCAATCTGATGCCCTTGGCCCAGCGCCCAGCAGGAGCTGCTGCCCCAGGTGCAGCTGATGGTGACGATGAGCTCTGGGTCTTCAGTCAGCTCCACTCCCTGGGGCCTTGACTGCCGGTGTCTGGACACCGGGCTACACTGTGATCTCCCCAGCAGTTCTGAGCTCAGGGAGAAGGTCCCAACGCCCTCTCTAGGGAAGGCTGCTCCCCACTTACCTTAGCTCCTCAGGTCAATCGCAGGGCCAGGAAGGATCAGGCCATCTCAGCCTAGTGACTGTACCAAAGAGGAAAAAAATTTTCTTGCCAGATCACTACCTTTTAAGCTGGGGAACATCTGTAAGAAGCCAGACTTGGGCACAGTGGCAGTTTTAATTTATATTCTAACAGACATAGCAAGACTTCACTGATCGAGGGCAGAAGATGCACGCTGAGACACTGAGATGCTAGGGGTGCAGGGCGCCCGAGCTCCCCCCTCCTCCCAGGAGCTGCCCACCCCAGGCCAAGGGGTCTCACCTCCAATCCTGGCTTTCTTCACGCCCGAGGGTTCGGAGTCTTCCAAGCATCTCTTTCGATTTGTTCCCACACTAACACGACTGGGAAGCACGTTCTCATGACCCCCACTCAAGGTGCCATGGTGACAGAAGCGGCTCAGCGGACGGCTCTGGAGGCTCAGGAGAAGCTGGGTGCACTCCTGGAAGCCCTGGGTCTGGGCAATGTCTGCTGCCGTCAGGCCGCTGGCATTTCTCAGGCTGCACAACACAAAAGCACTGAATTACCACCCGACCGCTCTAAACCTGCTCTCTGCTCCTGCTGACCTGACTATCTATCTGAGGGTGACATCAAAGTCAACAAATTTATAGCAAATCTTTATTAAAGGAGCAGTTAATCATCCTAGCTCCATTAATTAACTTCTCTTAAAACACATTTATTTGATTTCTAAGCAAGATTTGGGCAATAGTAATTTTAAAAATCAACATACTAAACTCAAAGGCATCTTCCTGTTTAACTTCTCAAAATCATGTTTTGCATTAGTCTGAAGAATCTAACCTTAGGCTAACTTCAGACTTCACTGAAACTAGTCTATGCTGTCTGCACTGACTTCTAATAACCCATCCTTTAGCCTCAGTAAAGTCATAGCAAACAAACATGTACTGAAATTGCCCATGGCATTTAGAGCAACTGGCTTCCGAAATAAGTCTCAGCTTAGCAACAAGCCGGGCTCGGCGCTGGTGTGTGGCACTATGAGTGGAACTTCAGCGCTGACGCTGCCCGGGTGACCTTCAACTCACCGCCTGAAAAGCCACACTTCAGCATGGGGTGTGGCCCGGCCTTGGGATGAGCTGCCAAGTGCTACGTGCTGGCAGACCGCAGCCCCCAGTGATGCCTCCTCCCCACACTCACCCAGGAGCCCCTCAGCTAAGTGCCCTGCCCTGCTTGGACTGCCACCTCATTCGGCTCAGGACCCCAAAGAGTAAAAACCTCTGGCTCCAGCAGCGACCGAGGCTCCACAAGTCATGGCAGAATCTGAGTGCAAGATCTGAACGAAACAAAGAGTGAATCAGCTGGACCTGATGGTGTAAGCACACAGAATTAACCGGAGAGCAAAGCAGCAACTCCGGAGTGTCTTTCCCAGAAGTCAGGCAAGGTGCACTGCTCCAGGAGACGCTTCTGCAAACCAAGCCGCAGCTGTGGACAGGGCTAAATCCTAGCTCTGAGCACCTCGGCCCGCACTGCTACAGCTGCCTGGCTCAGCCCGTGCCCCTGCAGGGAGGAACACCAGCACCACTTAAGGGGACAACTGCAGCCTGCACTCCGGCCCTGGCATCGTGCACACCAGTGCTAGGTTGGGAAGGAGACACTCACTGGGGCAGCTACTCTTTCCTGAAGAAGAGATGAGATGCACATCTAGAAGGAGAGCCAAGGCCAATTTAATATGCTGTCCACAGATTAACACTTGAGAATTCAGAAATCAATGAAGATTTTAACAATTTTCTTTAAAAGGTGGACTATATAAACTATTAGAATTAACAGACTTTAATCTGCTGTAAGAATCCAAACCTATACATTCTGATATTTGTCTTGATATTTTTTGATACATAAATTAAATGAAAAAGAAACTTTGTGAACAAAGTGAACTCCCTCGATTACACACATCCCAAACAAAGCCCACTGTCACTAAAATGCAACGGATACACACCAAACTTTGGGCTTCATTTTCAGAGGGTACCAGAGCAAGGACAGCCTGCACAGGTCTGCCCCACCAAGAAATAGAAAGCCTAAGAGCACAAGCAAAACTCATGAAAGCACTGCCTCCCTCAACAGTTAGCATGGCCTTGCTCTCTACACCAAAGAACACAGCAAGGACAAGCTGCCTTGACACCATGACAAATCAAAGCACTGACAGCAAAGTTAACAGAAGCGAGCACTGCAGTGAACCAGAGAACAGAAAAGCAGAGCCAACAACTTTTTAAAAATGGCACTGACCACTATCAGGGCCAGCAGGGAGGAAAACCTGGGCACAGAATGGGCACACAAAGCTAGGAATCAATCAGTGTGGACTGTGACACTGCCTGGGCGCCCACATGCCCTCAAGTGGTCCACACTGGCAGTCACTACCTAGACCAGTCGCCTGTGCCAGATGTGCGCTGTCACTGATGTCAACCACAGGAAGTGCTCCCACATGGACTGCAGCAGCCAACACCCACTGTGTCCTCCAGGTGTGGACCACACCACCACCACCTGAAGAGCTGTGGGCCTCTAGAAAACATCGCAGACAGACGTCAGGCCTGGGGGACACAGGGACTCCAGAACAACTGAAGAGACTCCATGTTCAAGGGGCAGCAGCAGCCCTGCACCACTCCAGGGCCCCTGCCTGCTTCCGGTGGCTATGCACAGGCCTGGACCTCTCCCCCGTAATACTAACACCTCCCAGTGCACAGCACAGGCCCTAGCCCTAGCATTCCCAGGCACAGCAGACACTCTGGCCACATGCATTCCCAATGCTCAGTACTCATCATGGGCTGAAAGCTGAGCATCACTGCGTCCAACAAGCCTTCTGAACACTGAAATCTGAATTTCTTTTGATTCTGTGAGTTATGAAACACTATTCTTGGAACCACCTAGAAAGTTAAGAACTGTTCTTAGCTCACAGACCAGACCTGCTGAATAATAGTATTTAGACTAATGACACAATCTCATGGTTTTTCTCAAGTCTACTACATCATTCAATCCATGCAAATAAAAAGGTAACCTGTCAGAAACATTAGAAAAGTGGCTGGGGAGATGGCTCAGTGGGATAAGTGCTTCCCTGGCAAGAGCCTGAGTTCAATCCCCACTTCTGCCAAAAAAAAAAAAAAAAAAAAAAAGAAAGAAAAAAGAAAAAAGAAACATTAAAAAAGCAAAACAAAACACCCCAGTGCAAGTCAGCAGCCCTGCCCCACATGCGCTGTGCTGGCCAGGTGTCCTGGTGAGGGTGAACAGGTGCCCCAAGTGACTCCTTGTAGTTTCACTTCAAATGTTCCAGCAGCTAACAGTCATCTATTAGATACACAGATCTCAACATACCTGGTCTTAAATTTTTCTTTTTAAAACTGTTTATGCAGTGCTGAGAATAAACCCAGAGCTTCCCACATGCTGGGCATGCTCTGAGCCATGCTCTGGCCCTCAAAGCACTGAGTTTTAATAGAAGGGATCAGGCCTTTCAATCAACTCCATGTGGAGTTTTAACTAAGGACGATGTCATCCTTCACACTGTAGTGTGTGTTAAAGCAACCACTCAAACTCAGGAGGCAGTCGGAGAACAACTGCTCAGATCTAGGCTATCATCACTGGGGAGCCAGCCTTGGCTGGCAGCTGGCCCACACTATGGGGTCAGTAGACCCCACAGCCACCAGGGCGGACAAGGCCAACAGGACTGCAGTGCAGGGGTTATGCTCTTCCCAAGGGAAATCTAAGCTACTCGAGGCAATGATGTGCTCAAAATGTATTTTTATGACAGCTGGCAGACAGAATTGCACATGCCCTGTATTTAGACAAGCCTCTAGAGGACACACACCTGATGCGTGCTTGAACTCTGTGGCTTGGCCTGGCACCAAAGAGCAGTGGTGGGGAGGCTGCTCTCTCTGCTCCAATACTGATCTAGGAAATCTTTGCAAATGAGCAACTCTAAAAATTAGACAACAATCATTTTGATTCAAACCAATTGCAGGCCTGGTCAGTTTAAAATACTGATCTTGTTCCAAAGGAAACGGGCAGGACTAGCTTTCATGCTGGTCAGCTCAAGCCAGGGGCACCTTGTGGAACCCCAGAGAACTGTGCTAGCCGCTCCCCGGGACGCCCAACTGGCGTCAACATTAAAGACATCCACTTTTCTACAAGAACATTCCAAGTATGAAGATACCCTACCATAAGAATTCCTCCTCCCCTGACTCCACTCCACTCCAAGGCCAGCTAGCTCTCTGGTTTTCACTTATAGTGCCACAATACCAGGACAATGAAGCCACTCAAGCAGGTTTCAAGTTTTGTTTTATACTTTGAAAACACACAGATCAGGAAACACCTGAATTGTGGTGTTTAGAACCCCAGGTGCAGTGACACCTTCAGGATATTTTCTTTTTGTTAATGCCATGTGACAATGAAAGATAACCACGATTTTTCTATAAAGGTATTTCTGTTAAAATTCTGATCTCAATTTAGCTATTGTTAGTTTACAAATAAAAGGTAGATATCATAAATTAGGGTAAGCAAAGCATGCAAATCTAAAGAATCTATATCTGAATTCCTAGATTAGCAGTAAAACCAATCACCGCAACAAATACCTCAACAGTATGCCTTGTGTGCAGAAAGAAGCGACACTGAGCATTCAATGCCACAACCGTAAGGTTTCGGAGAAGCACCTGTGGCAGTTTCAGCAGTTTCTATATGGAATGCTCCCCCTTTCTAGGATTACTTGAAAAACTCAAGTCAATTCGAATTACGTAGCTGGAAAACATTGACATGTGTAGTTTTTACAGATTCAGAATCTTCTGTGTGACTTACAACGGGCAATGGTTCATACACGGAAACTTATAAATCATACGGGGTCACATTTGCAGGCAACATTGCAAGATACATACACACACGAGGCGCCGGGCAGGCGCTGCTGCTGGCCGCGAGGCCCGCGCCCGGCAGCTCGGCAACACTGCCCTCTAAGCTCCCTCTCGTCCTCTCAGCATGAAGCCAATTCAAGTGTGTCATTACTCCAAAGGAATTTAACAGTATGGACTAAAAACCATCAACTCACGATTCTGGTTACTTTAAAATTTGGTATGCTGTGTCACAAATACATTAGTAACTATTCCTAGATGGAAATAAGCAAATAAATGGAATCATTAAAGAAAAGAATAAAAAACATTTCTAAATGTCCATTTGTACAGACAAAACATTAGCAAACATCTAAAGTATTTTAGGTAAAAGAAACACATGTGTATTTAACCCTTTGGTATCCAAATTTAGTATAACGAAGTTTTATACACACTCTTCAGTTTACAGCAGAAAGAAACAACTGCACGAAAGTTTCTACCTGAATAATTTGGTGCCAAGCTCCCGTTTCAAGTCTGGTGTTACCAAGGACCGCTGCTGCTGCAGCTGAACTGGCCACATCTGCATACGCTAGCACCCAAGGGCGTCCATCACTCAAAGAACCTGATGTGGTCCTAGTGTGCTCCAACTGGAACTTAGCAGGGCAGACCCCCGGCTTTAGAAATCACTGATTTTGGCTTTTAAGTTCTATCTATAAAAGCAGAAGCTTAAAAAAAAAAAAAAAAAACTGGGCCTGTACATGATTTATGTGGTTATGAAAAAGTATAGTTCTGAACCAAATGCGTCAACAGCTCTGGCACAGGGTCAACGGTCAATCTGTCAACTGCACCTGCCTGGTAGGTCTCGTGACCACACCGCAGGAAATGAGCCCTGCACACGGGCATGCGCCCCAGAAAGGACAGAAAAGCAAGGCACAATTCAACAGTGACAACTAGGTGAGGGAAGCAAGTGCCAGGAAGCGAAAAGCACCCCAGCACTAGGTATGACTTCGAGCCCGAGCTCTAAGTATCTCCTAGAAGGCACTCTCAGGAGGAGGGCTAGGAACAGAAACCACACTTCAAACTGAAAGACCAAGACAGTAAACTGAAACACAGCCACAGGGCGTTTCTGTAGCCAGATGAGGTGCTCACCTGTTGTCTTAGGAATTCTGCTTCCCAGTGGGGCTCCATGATAAAAAAAAGGTAGATGGGTCACAGAGGCCACCAGGGTGAGCCAAACTGAACCAGCTCTTTTAATTAAGGATTTCTAAAAACCCAGCCTTGAGTCTCCACAGCATTCAACAAATGTGTCACACCACGCTGTAAAGTTCCATTACTCCAGACAGCTGTGGCTTCTGAGCCCATCTGGTAAGGAGACTGCTCTAACCGTGCCGGCTCAGGCTGCAGCTGGCTCTCCAGGTTGCCTGGCAATAGCATGGCTCCTCTGGGTACCCAATCCTCAAGTCAACAAAACCAGGCCCACTCCACAGGGTGGACACACCGGGATACAGAAAACCCTTCCTATGAGGTCAGGGCCAGCCAGGAGAAGGCAACTCTGGCTTCTGTGTCAGGCAGGTCCCTTACTTCTCTTTAGAAAAAAAGGGACCAGTTATACTCATGGCTGGTCAATAGGGAAACACCCTCCATTTTTCTCCAGACAAAAACAAGGTGGCCAAAGCCTAACAGTGAAACTAACCTAAGGCTCAAAAGCTCTTTCCAGCACTACAAAAGGTATTATCAGCAGACGGTGCATCTAAGTCTCTAAAATCACAGCAGGACCTAACCTCAGGCCCCTCCCTGCTCCTACCACCACTACCTAGTCTGTGCGGGCCCTGCCTGCCCTCTAGTAGAGGCCCACCATGGGAAGCAGGCGGTGAGCACAGGCACAAAGGGACCTCTGACACAGCAACAACACCCTTAGATCCTGTAACGTATGCAACCCTGTGGTCAGAACCGAGACAGATCTGTGGGGCTTAGTTTCAGATGCTGGTGATGGCAAGCATTAACGGCCACCACAAATGGGAAACAGAAGCTCTCATGGAAAAGGCAACTTGGCACCAAAACTCAAGATTTCAATTAAAGAGGAAACAAAAACGAAAACGAAAGTCTATTAACATACTCACGTGTGATGCTAGAAAATTTAATACGATGCACAGCAGCTGAAATGCGTTATCTTACAGTGGCAACCTACATTAACAAGTAAGTTATACAACGAACCATTCTCGCCGTAGATACTGTAACTATTTGATGATCAAAGTTAGACCTTGGCCGCTTCAGTGTAGCAGATATGCAGAAATAATGCTAAGAGGCAGCTTTTAATCTATTCACAGGAGAAGGCTAATTTATATCAGACTGCAAAATACAAAATTGCAGTTTAGCCCATTGTAAACTGCAAAAAAATTTAAGTGAATGAATTCTATGTCTTTGATCGTACTTAAAAAAAAGTGCTATTATTTGCTAAGACTACACTTGCCCATATGTGCAGCGTTACAGGGAACAAAACAGACTTCTGTGCCATTACTCTGGGGAGACCACTCTGTTATGTACGCCGACAGGCTACATGGGGTCAACTACGAAGAGGCAGAACGGACACCAAGAGACATTTTGATGTACCTTACGGGCAGAATTGACACTTTACCTAGGCGTTCTTAAAAATCACATACACAACCGTAATAATGATTACTTGAGTTCTTTCTCCAGGTCAAAGACTTAGATCTTAAGAACTGCTTTTGGCTAGGCAGCTCTGGCCAAATGTTTCTTCTAAAAAAATCTGAACGCTCAGTCCAGCAAGTCACCACAATGCAGGGTCTCGAGGGGGAGCTCTTATACTGAGATGGGGACAGACCACCTGGTGGGAAAGAGACACTGGAGGGTCCTGTAACCAAGGACAGAATCGTAAATAAAAGATGCTCATGTTTAAAAAGACACCTACTGAAAAGAAGGACATTGTGATAGACACTGGCTCAAAGGATTAAGCTACATCTTTGTAATAAAATGTTTAGGACCATTAGAATATTATTTTAGAACAGTAAGTTGTTAAAAGATCAAGTTCTAATTATCCATTATTTCAATTAACGATAAGTAAGCAATTTAATCAATTATATTATAAATGACTATTTTTATAATCAAAGCTTGTTATTAAAATTAAAGATTTGAGTTTTAACCTAAACACAGCTAATAAACTTCACCTGTACCCAGTGCAATAATTCTTGGAGAACCACCTCAGCGTAAGGCTGTAGACATAGAGCCACATTACCGGATCTGTTTACGTTACCTTAAGTCATAACTGCGTGTTAAGTCACAAGGGTCCCTGCATCGCGGCGGTTAACAGGCTACAACTCACGCCGTAGTAAGTAAAGGGTCCAAGCCCCACAACGCTCAGCGAGACAGAAGCTAAGACCAGGGAGGCCAGCGACAGCCTCTCCTACGGAGCCGCGCCTCGCATTGACCTGCATGGTTTGTTGTCCAGGATCTAAAAAAACTTACTGTTACACAGAGTCAAACAACGACATGGAAACCAAAGGGTTAAACTGGGTCAATTCTGTGGATTTTACCTCTCCCGAAGTCTAAAATTTCATGTTTCCAATAATAAAGTGGTTTCTAATCAATGTCATAAGTTACTCATGACATGTAAGGCAAAACAAAAAAGCTAGTACTATCTTGGCTATTAGAGCTCTATAGCTTACATTCAAATATTTATGGGTGAAAAAAACCCCACATCCATTTTGTTAATGTTGTAAACTGCAAAAAATTATTATATAATCTTTAAGAGAAAGTTAATTATAATAAACGCATAATGTCATAGCTGATGATGTGAATAAAGATCACACTTCCAAACATCAGCTGAACGCTAAGGTTTCATCAGACAGCAAACTGTCTGATGTAAATGGGGCTATAAAAGGGTCCATGACAATGCATGGTGTCAGGGGCTGCGTCCTGACAGTCCTGTTTCTGAGCCAGAAAACCTCGTATGATGACAGGCTCCAAAACACAGCCTCAGACATCTAACAGGAGCTGCCAACCCGAGGAAAGCTCATGGTCTTGAGTGTGTGGGCCAGAAAGGACTGAAGGACGCTCCATCCAGGCCCTTAGTTTAGAAATTAAAACCTGACAGAGGAAGAGCAAAGACCAGCCAGGCAAAGGACTAGCGCGTGGCAGGTCGGGGCATCAGGCCTGCACTTAGGCTGTGACTCACTAGTAGTGGCGAGGGGAAAGGCCGAGGCCCTGAGGCCTCTGCGAGCTCTGCACGCTGAGGCCGGCTGAGAACTAGCGTCGGGGGCAGAAGGACGAAGGGCACTTACTCGGTACGAGCCCCGCTTGCCACCAGGGCGCTGAGGCACTCCAGGCTCCCGGAGCGGGCAGCTTTGTGAATGGGAGTTTCCCCCTCACAGTCCTGCAAGACAACACACACACTCAGCGCAACTGCCCCCTGCGCCTGCAGGGCCAGAGGCCTCCTTGAGCACCTGTGAAACAAAGCAAAGTGAGGACTGGGGAGATAGCTCAGTGGCACAGCAGGACCAAACTGAAGGCACCCACTAGCAGGACAGCATCCATAGTGACATACGGCATCTGCTCTGGGAGCCTGGCACAGGTGTGCCACACACAAACTCAAAATAGAAGTTAAAAAACAAACAAACAAATAAATAAGCAAAATCAAACACGTGCAGCCAAGGGTAAGAAGTACACATCCTAGCTGACTCTACCCATGATCCTCCACCCTGCATGATGCTAACTCCAGCACTCATGTCTGTGTCCCCTGCACCTTCCAGCCTGACTGGAACCAGAACCATATTTTAGACATCAGTTTGAGGCCAGGGCAGGGCCAAGAGAAGCAAGGAGGACAACAAGGTCACAGCCAGCCACCATGCCATGAAGGGCTCTATGCTGGCAACAATGCAGAGGTGACGCTGGGTGAGAGGCAGAGCAAGCTGATGAGGAACCTCTGGAAGGCTAGCCATGCCACCACCCAGAATGCGGGTACCTTCTATACCCTATCAGGGCAAAGACCCCCATTGCTCAGGGGCTTTCAGGTGAGTAAGCTCAGCAGGGAATGTCTCCTGGGACACAAAGGCTTCCTCCAGCAAAGCCAGCAACTATGCCCCTATAGCAGGAACCCAACTACCACAGGGCCAGGAGAGATACCAGGGCAAGGGCTCAGAAGAGTAAAAGCAGGAAACAGCCAAGCATCTGCTCCATCACCCAAGAACTCCAGGGTACAGTGGTGAGGGCACTAAGAGGAGAGAGGGCAGGCAGTCTGTGAGAGGCAGGCTAAGGCCTGGTGGCTCTGGCAGCAGAGTGTGGCCGTTTAAGGTAGGAGCCATGGGGCTGGGGAGATGGCTCAGTAGAATAAGCTCTTGCCTGGCAAGCTCAAGGGCCTGAGTTCAAACCCTGGTGTCACAAAAACACACATGAAAAAGTAGGAGACATGCTCCAGAGTACTGTGATGTACTAGAGTTTGAACTCAAAATCCATTTCCTAACAAGAGAAACAAAAGCACACAGCCCTACCCGGGAAACCAGTGAATGCAAATGTTTAAAAAAAATGAACCATCTTCTCCAAGAGGCAAAAAGAAGTGGTCTGTAAAAGACAAGTAAAACTTACATAAAAATACAACTGCAGCAGAGATATAGGTGAGTTGAGGCTGTGCAAAAACATGCAAGGAAAAGTCTGACAGCACTCCCTGGAACCTCAGTCCCCTGCTGATTCACAGGATGGTGGGGCAGCATGGAGGACAGAAGAGGCGCACTCTCTGCTGCAACACAGGAGGCCCTCCAGCACTGCTGAAAGCCATGGGGACCAGGTGCTGGGAGAAGGGACTCCAGCCTCTGGTCCAAACGGACACATAGCTAAGAGCACCAGTGCGCTGTGCGGCAAATTCTGGAAGGGGAGGCACCAGAGCACTGAAAAGGGCAGGGCCCTTTGATTTTTTCACTAAGAATACTGAGAGCAGGGGAAATAGTTCAGTAGAACAAGTGCTTGGGCAAGTGCATGGCCCCGAGTTCAATTCCTGGTACTCAAAAAAAAACAACACTGAGGTTCTAATCTGGATACTAGAAGCTAGAGAGGACAAGGCAATTCTCAAGCAGTCCCAGGCAAGCTTCATTCCCTCAGGAAACTGGCAGCCAGCACTCAGATCCTGCACCTCTCTCAGCTTAGCTCACATGCATGCCTGGAACAGCCAACAGCTAAGACTATGTGGCTCAACAGAGGAAATACCATGCCGCGCTCAGAAGTGGATAGCAGCAGGAGCGGAGTAGGCGCCCTGCAGGAGGGAATGCCCCAAAAGATGCAGTGGTCCCAGCACTTGGGAGGCTAAGGTAAGAATGCCTCACAGTCATAGGCAACATGTGCATTATGGCAAGTTCAAGCCACCCTGAACTACACAGCAAGACTTTGTCTCAAAAAACCTAAAAAGGCTGGAGTGCCAAGGAGAAACTGCCTCAAGCTTACCATGCCCTCTCTACCCAAGACAGGAGGGTGAGCAGGCACTACCAACAGGGGTGAGAACTGCAAGGTGACATCCAGAGGGCCCTGCAGCCCAGAGGCCCACCTCACTGCTCCTCCAGCCCATCACTGAGAACAGGTCAGGTCCCCAAGATGCCCTGTGGCCCTCCCCATCCTACTCAACCTGAGCTTAAACCATGGCTGACACCTTCCTTCCCAGACCACCTCTGCAGCTGAAGGTGGCAGCTGAGCTGTCTTCAGGAGGGGACCACAGCTATTTCCCAGCTTGCCTAGCACCTATGCAAGGCAGACTCAACCCCAGCACCTACAAAGAAAACAGAAGTTTCTCTCCTCCACCAGGACCTAGTCGGCTGAATTTGAAAGGATATAAAAACAGGAGAGGAAATTAAAGGCATGGTGTGCAGGTTTCCCTGGGGTGGAAAGGTATACTGGAAACAGATTGTGTGGAACCTGGCACACGGGCACCCCTGTGATACACACAAAGCTCTCTAGTCACCTGCTCTTCCCACTCTGCAGGAGGCTCCTGGCAACTCTCATCCAGTCTCGACACCCACTGGCGCCCAAAGCCACAGCTCATCCTGAAGCTCCAGAAACAGAGAGGCCTGCATGCATGGCACGGGAGAGCTGGGTGCAAGGCCAGCCAGGATCTTCAATTCCCAGCTGTGACCTTGGCAGATCACTGGCCTGCAGGTGGTCACAGCAGGTGAGAACACTACATAAACAGACTGCTGGCCTTGGAAACAGCCTATCACCCACAATGACCTGGTGGGAAAATCCCAGTTCACTCAGGAGAGATGCATTAACGCCCCCACACAGGAAAGGAAACAGCAAGCTTACCGGCTTGTTAATGTTGGCCCCCGCTTGGATCAGCCAGACTAGGCACTGAGGGTGTCCTCCAAACGCTGCGGTGTGGGCTGGAGTCTGCGCATAGCGCGTGGTGGAGGCGTTCAGGGTGGCACCGGCTCTCACCAACTGGATCAGGCACTCCAACTTCATAGCCAGCGAGAGATGAGACAGACAGACAAGACAGGTCGGTGCACCTTTCACCAAAGACTGCTGACACCATAGCATCACAGTTCTTTCTTTTGAGAAATTAAGTTTAATAATTTTTTCCCAATACCATCTGTATTTTTAGGGGATCTAGAAAACATTTCCACCTTGTCTTTTAAAAACTGGGAGAAATTAAAATGCAACCAATGAATGCTATATAAATGTCTTGGTTTTTCTACAACTGAAAATCAGAAAAGGCCAGAGTGCACTGTTTAGACCTCTACCAACACTTCAGGATATACTATTGGAGATAATAAACACGCGACAGTGCTTGGTAGATCAAAGATGTGAGGCCGCAGTAAACCCTTCAGACCAACTTCCAACTTGCGCAGTCTGCCTCCCAAGCAACTGTAATCCCAGCACTTGGGAAAGCTGGTGGGGCAGAAAGACTGCACATTCAGGCTTGGCCTGGGCAACATGGTAACTTGGTAAGGCCAACTCAAAAAAGGAAAACTGCCAAAAAAAAAAAAAAGAAGCTACAGTACAACCAACAGCTTCATTCAACAGGTGACCAAGAAAACTGGCAGATTAGGATGAGACAGTGGCCAGGCCCTAAAGAATACATCCCAATCAACTGATGTAGCGAGGGTCTTCTGTGTGCCATCAGCTCCTGACTGACCTGCAGGCTCCCCACTCCTAGACGCTGTTTCTGCCCACAGGGCGCCAAAGCTCTAGTGAGAGAGCTGCACCTCGCTGGAAGCAAGCCTCCACCGCACCTCCTCTCGTTAGTCTTTCCTAGAAGTCTACCCTTCAGAGCACAGGGGGCTTCAGCCGCCATCTCCCCGGCCCTCAACAGTTGGGAGTATACAGATGTAAACACAGTCTGTCTCCAATGAACTTGACAGAGAAGGCAGACTGAAATTTATCTACTTTTATCTTTATTTTCTACAGGGTCTCGCTCTGCACCTCGGATTCGTAGTGATCCTCCTGTCTCAGCCTACTCAGTGTTGGATTACTACAAGCATGTGCCACCATGGCATGAGGTACTGGGGATCGATTCCCGGCCCCTGCACTTGCCAGACAGGCTTTTGGATCATCAAGCTATCTTCTGGGCTTCTCTAATTTTCTAAGTGAAAAATGAGACGGAAAAAATAAAAAAATTAAAAAATAAAAAAAAAATGAGACGGAGTTAAATCTAGAAGTATATAACACAGATGGAACCGCCCATCATGCCAAAGCGGTTACTCGTCCACCTTAACTAAGAGTTCATGACATTCTTACGTCTGTTCCCTCTGGGCTCAATTAGGAAACTGGGTTTACAATTCTGGAAAAGTATTTTTAACTATGTTATCTTGTGAAAGCAGTGTGTAATTAGATATTTTAATAACTGTTAGTCCTCCGGGAACAAATCAGCCTCATAAACGGTTAAGTAACACGTGCACCCCGGAGCGGTCTCAGAACACAGCCCGAAACCCTGTAACGCAGGAGGGCAGCGGCGGGCTGCCGCGCCTGGGCCTGCGGCCTCCCCCACGGGGCCAGTCGGCTCTGCGCATGGCTCTCGGCGCGCCTCCACCATCCAGCCCGCGCTGCGGATGGGGCGGGTACCGGCCTCCAAAGCAAACAAAAAGGCGATCCCGCGGGCTGGAACGAAACACCCATCCTAACGTGAAACTTGCCGCTGTAAGGGTCTGAAAGCGGCTAAGCCTCCCCTCGGTGCTCCGGGGCAACCGTGGCGCCCTGGGCCGTGCAGGGCCCGCTCCCGTCCTCCCGCCTGGGCACGCTAAGGGAAGGGGCCACAGGACAGCCGCCGGCCAGGCCACCTTCTCCCAGAGCTCCGCGGGCCGCTCCTCCCCGCGGAGGCCAGGAAGGTCCCGGAGGAGTCTAAATCTGCCCCTGCGCCCACTCCCGCACGTAGTCTGGCGCACGCCTCCAAAGGAGGCGAGGGTTGCGGCAGGCCTGGCGCGACTCCCGCCGTCCCTAGAAATCGCCCAGGCTTTGGAAAGCAGGAGCTAGACGCCGAGCCGCACATGCGCCCTGGCCCCTAGGGCTGCGGCGACCCCGCTTCCGCCCCACGCTCCCGGCACGCCCCACGCCAGGGTCCGGGGCGTGCGGGCCGCCGCACATGCGCCCTGAATGCCTCCGGCTCTCCGGGCTCGCTTCCGCCCCGCGCTCCCGTCACGCCCCGCGCCCCCCGGGGTCCCGGACCACGCGTCGTCGTACCAGCGCTCTGAGCCCTTGGGGGCACGGGTGCCACCGACCTCGCTTCCGTGCCGCCCTCTCGAATAGTACCGCGCTCCCTAAAGGGCTCCGGAATACGCGCCCCGAACACGCGCCTGGACCCCTCGAGACGCCCCCCAAGCCCGCTCCTACCCGCGTTCCCGGCACGCCCCGCGCCCCCAAAGAAGCCGCGAAAATGGCGCCTTAAAGCGCGCGCCCACCTTGCCGAAGTGCGCAGCCCAGTGCACAGGCGTCCAGCCGTAGAAAGAGTCCTCGGCGGCCAGATGGGCGCGCGGCGTCTGCTGAAGCAGCGAGCAGAGCGCGGCCAGGTCTCCGTCGCGGCAGGCGCGGTGCAGCGGGAAGCGGAGCGACAGCAGCTCCTCGCTGGAGAAGCCCGCCTCCACGCCCGCGCCTACTCCCGCCGCCGACATGGTCCGTCGCTGGAGAGCGCTGGACTGACCGGCGAGAAGACACGGCGGTGAGAACCCAGAGGCCGCTGCCTAAGCACAAAGGAGCGAGCGCGGCGCCGTCGTCTCGTCCCACCGGCTGCCGGGCAGAGCGCGCACTAGGGGCGGGGCCTGGCTGTGATCGACGTCCGAGGCGGCTGTGACACAGGCTGCCGCCTGGAGGGGCGGGGTATAGGGCGGGGTACGGCGTGATTGATGGATGGGGCGTGGCCGCCTGCCGGAGCCAGGCGCGCTGGCGACTTTAGGTCAAATCAGAAAGCTTTTTATCGAGAGAAACGTCAGTAAGAGTCAAGTTCTTGCTCTGGTTGAAGGCGTCCTGTGCTGTCGTTAAAGAAGTAACTTCTCTCTTTTTTTTTTTCTTTTTGAGACAGGGTCTCATTATGCAATTCAGGCTGGCCTTAAGCTCGCTTTGTAGCCCAGCTGGTCTCGAACTCACAGCAATCCTCCTGCCTCAGCCTCCCGAGTGCTGGGATAACAGGCATGCGCCACCACGCCTGGGAAGAAGTAACTTCTGATGAAGGAAATTATGGTTACACCTCGAGTAGCAGCCGCCGTCGCTGTTGGAGAACCCTGAACTCGTTTCTCTGTTCCTCAGGTTTCTCTGGTGTACTACTCTGCTTCCTTTGGCGAGATCCCACATCCCTATGCTGAGCCTTGGAACCCTGCAGTGCGCCCCCGGGAACAGCCCGCCAGGTCCCCACCAGCAGAGGGCAGGACCTTTTTGGTAAGGGCTATCCACCCAAGCTCTGCGCCCTGGGATTGAGCCACTGTTTATAATCTAACTAAAGATCTGTTCCCTGATCATGACTTCACCCTTCTGGAGACAGAGGTATCCACTTTCAGAAGGAATCTTATGGGCCTGGCTGTGTCTAGGATAGGAAGGAGTGAGTGGTGCCCAGGGGCAAATCCTGTGCCCACTCAGAACCTGGAAGGTAGCTGGACTTCTCCACCTGCTGTGAGTTTTGAATTTTGTCATAACACAGGATAGAAAAAAAAAAAAAACAAGATAGGGTACCTAAAATGCATCTTTCCAAGCCAAATGTAGTGGCACATGCCTGTAATCTCAATTCTCAGGAGGCTGAAATAGGAAGATTACTGTGAGTCTGAGGCCAGCCTGGACTGCATAGTGAGACCCTGTCTCCAAAAACAAAATAGAATTGTACATCTTTCCTCAATTAAACTGACTTTCTGGTTTCTTAGGATTACTTGGTCTGCACGCGCTGATGTGGAGGGATCACCATGGCTTCCCGTGGGCCATGGTGTGCGGTCTCCCAGGTGCTCTCTGAGCCGGTGCCCCTCCCTTCAACGTTCTTCTATTGTCAGCTCCATGTGGCGCCTGTCATAACCCTGGGAACAAACACAGCCTCGTGGCCTTTGCTGATTCACACCCAGGGCTGGGTCGCTCTGGGCAGACCGTTGTGTCTCAGTCACTATCCTTGTGACAACAGGAGCTTCCTTTCCCTCTAGATAAAATGGTGCACGTCATTCTGGTATCTTGTCACCTCACATGGTATAATGCAAAACTGTACTTTTAAGGTTTTTTTTGAGACAGGGCCTCCCTGTGTGTTTTAGCCTGGCCTTGAACTTCTGGCAGTCCTGCCTCAGCCTCCCCAGTGTTGAGTTACATGTGTGGGGCCCTTACACCTGCCAGAGAAGTGCTTATTCCACTGAGCCATCTCCCTGTCCCAAAACTGCACATTGTTGTTTTTTTTTCTTGAGACAGGGTCTCACTATGCAGTTCAGGCTGGCCTTAAGCTCATTTTGTAGCCCAGGCTGGTCTCAAACTCACAACAATCCTCCTGCCTCAGCCTCCTAAGTGCTGGGATTACAGGCGTGCGCCACCACGCCCGGCTCAAAACTGCACATTCTTAATCACATTCTTTCTACTTTTTTTTTTTTTTTTTTTTTTGGTGGAACCAGGGATTAAACTCAGGCCCTTGCCCTTGCCAGGGAAGAGCTTATTCTACTGAGCCATCTCCCCGGCTCCTCACATTCTTAATCTTCTTAACCCTAATAAAGACTCTGGATTGGCAGGGAAGATAGCTCATGGCATAAGTGTCTGCCTGGCAAGTGCAAGGTCCTGAGTTCTATCCATGGTACCCCCCCCCCAAAAAAAAAGACTCTGGGCTGACTGAATGCCTTTGTCCATGCCTTGCCTACCCCATAGGGCGAGGTGTCCCAAGTTCCTGGGTGTAGACTGGATTTGGGCTTCTGCTGCCTGTATTCTTGGCCAAGCACCCATCTCGCCGCCACTGGCAGAAGGACCTACTAGGGACACTTCTGACTCATGGTAGGTGTCTGTCCAGGAGTCCTGGGTGCCCACGCTCTTTCTCCCAATCACGACAGCATTGCTGGCACCGACGAGAGTGCCCAGACCACAACTCACCCTCTACCCCATTACCACGTGACGTTGTGGGCAGCTAAATTAGAGACTTTTTGTTTTTGTATTTTAGGGAAGGGTCTACAGGGTGCTCAGGGTCTCACTATTAGATCAGACTCATAGTGATCCGCCTGTTTGCAGCCTCCCAAGAACTGGGATTACAGGCGCAGCAGGCTGGGAGATTGAACCCCCGGCCCCCGCACCTGTTTGCAGGCACTTTAATTTGCTGAGCTATTTGGCCATCCTAGATAGAGATATTATAGGCAGTCAGACAGGGCCAGGCCCTCAGGGAGACAATATGGAAGACAAGGTGACTGCAGCTTTGGAAGAGACAGACACTCCCACCATGGGCCAGTGCTGAAGACAAGAGTGGGCAATTGCAGCCACACACTTCCCTAGGGATGGGCATCAGGAATTGACTTTCTGGCCAGGCAGATGGCTCAGTAGAATAAGCGCTTGTCTGGTAAGTGCAAGGGTCTGAGTTCAATCCCCAGTTCTGGGAAAAAAAAAAAATGAATTGATATTTTACTTTGTTTTTCAGAACTGGGGATTGAATTTAGACCCTTGCGCTTGCCAGAGAAGCACTTATTCTATTGAGCCATCTCTATTTTTTTGTTGCTCTTTTTTTTTTTTTTTTTTTTTGATATTTTAAGTTAGAGGGCCAGCCAGATGGCTCAGGCAGAGCACAGCTGCCAGGGTTGATCCCTAGTGCCCAGGGCATGCTGAGACATCAATTGAGACTGGGCGTGCATGCCTATGATCCCAGCGTTTGGGAGGCTGAAAACAGGAGAATCACTACTAATCTAATCTGAGACCCTGTAGACCCTGTACTAAATACAGAAAAAGAGAGAGAGAGAGAGAGAGAGAGAGAGAGAGAACCTAAACAAATATCATCCACCTTGAAAGAGCCAGAAAGTCACTGATCCACCCCCAACAGGAGGAGACCCTGTCCCATGTTCATGCCCACTTGCTACATGACTGGCTTCCTTGTTTGGTCCTGGATTTAATGGCCTTTACCTGTGCAGTGGTGCTTGTAATCTCATCGGTTGACCATGATTTTGTCCTCCCTCATGCCCACCTGAGCAAGTTCCCATGTTCTCCACTTTAGATGCACCTCACTGCGTGGTTTTACTCTATAAAAATCCCTGGAAGAAACAGCTTCTGGGGACAGTCCTCTCGGGCCCTCCTGTCTGTTTCTCAGACAGAAGCTTTCTTTCCCCCAATAAATATATTCTGCTCCTAGCCTCCATTTATTCCTAAAATTCATTCTTCAGTTTTAGAGAACAAAAACTTGCCCTAGGGACCTTTCAGGTCAGGAGTTTTGTCCCCCAGTATCAGCATCATACTGAAGACAGCTTTAAATCATTTGGTGATTTGAAACTTTTCAAAAGAGAGATGTGCCAATATCTTGATTCTTTTTTTTGCGGAACTGGGGATCTTTTCTTTTTGAGAGAGAGTCTTGCCTGCAATTCAGGCTGGCCTTGAGCTCACTCTGTATCCCAGACTGGTTTCACACTCAAGGATCCTCCTTGCCAAGCGCTGGGGTGACTTGAGTTGTTAAAAGTTAACAAGCCTGGTGAGGGGGTCCTTGCCTATAATCCCAGCACCTGGAAGGCTGAAGCTGAGGATACTTGCTGATTCAAGGATCAGTCAGGACCTCATGGTGAGGTCAAGGCCAGCCGAAAGGGCCAGCCGAAAGACAGAGAGACCCTATCTCAAAAACAAAAGCAACCCTTTAGTATAAGTACCCTTCAAGTTCAAAATTAGAAGTGAGGAGGGCCTGAGCTGTATGCAGAAATGGAAGTGAGCCCCTGTGCTCCTAGAATTGCTGGGACGGCACAGGGGAGGATGCCCAGCAAGCTGCCCTTTATTGGATTCAGGCAATTAACTTGTAAGAAGCAAAGGTTTGCTTGGGCTCAGGGTTCAGAGCCACTGGCCCCTGATCTGTGACGCTGGCCTCTGCTGGAGGTGGCACTGCAGGGCAGGGGCTGCACACGGCAGGGCTCAGGTAAGCAGGAAGGATGGGAGGTGGGTGGGCTTCCACCCCTGTGTCCCTGTGACCTTCTGTCCCCTCAGGCTGCACTCCTAAGTCCCCATGCCTCACACACACACACTCCTTGGGGACCCGCATCCAAACTGAAGGAGGGCTGAGGAGGTGGACAGAGGCTCTGGTGAGCAGGCAGGCAGGTGCCTCCCACCCGGAGATAAGGGAGAGGGCCCTGGGGACAGGGTACAAGCTGCTGGCCTCAGGTAAAGTTGATTGTGCCCAGGACCAAATGGGGAAGCGAGACACGGAGTAAGAGGGCTTGAGTAGGGGACAGGGTCTCTTTCTGTTGGGGGTTGGGCTAGTGACTCACTTGGGCTCTTTCAAGGTGATTGATACCTATTTAGAATATCAATCTGGGTGTTAATCTTCAGGGAGGTTAGCCTTTGTTTGGCCTTGAGGTTTGGCTCACAGCAGGAGCATCCGTTCTTCCCACAGTTGTAAGGTATCTTGGTCTTCTGTGTTACGTCCTTTGAGGACCTGGCCCTGTCTGACTGCCTATATTTCTATCTGATTTTGCTGCCTGCAACAAAGGGACTCCTCAGAGAGGGAAAAGACAGGATGAAGGCCGCACTTGAGTTTCGTAAAAAGTTCTTGGAGAGGATTACTAAAGTGGGTAAGAGGCAATTATCTAGAGACTGCTTCTACCTCTGTAGATTAGGCTTAAGCAATTAGAAAGACAGGAGCTAGATTCCAGCAGTCAGAATGACAAAGGCCAAGAACCCAAGCTCCGGAAGGCTTCTGATGAACACAAATCCCTTCGCTTGATCCCTAAACCCCAACTACCTATCCTTAAAACCCTCTATGTAATCCTCATCTCCACCCACAACAGGAAAGGTCATGTGACCAGGATAAATCCACGGGGAAGGACCTGCGTCAGCCAGCAAGCCCCTTAGGGCCCCTTTGGCTCAGCAGCACAAGCCCCAGCCTGACAGGCGCAAGGTCCTGGTACCAAAAACATAAGTTCCTGGAGCCTCGGGATGGACAAGTCGATCCCAGTGAACAGCGGCAGGCAAGAATCCCAAGCATTTCCCTTCAGAATGCTCCCTGCTCCCGGAAGGAGCGGGCGTCCCCTTCTCTTTGCTTCCTTTCTCCACCTTCAAGTAAAACTTTTTAAACTTGGCTTCTGTAGTTCTTTTCTGACACTGCAGGCTATCCTGGAGACGTGCGCTCCGCAGGCTCGGCCCTCCCCAAACGTCCTGAAAGCTGCTGCCGAGCAGAGGCGAGGAGTCCTGACCGTCTGAAGCCCCATCCTCGGCCTTTCCTCCCTGCTCGTCGGGGCCGGGGCCAGGAGCGTGGACGCATCTGGGGAGACGCTAGGGATCTGCCCCACGAGGGGGCTGTCGTAGCCTTCTGCGCTTAGATTCCTGGTTCCCGTGAGGACGACGATTGCCCTACCCAGAGGGCGGTCTGCTCAGAGTCCCAGCTGATGCGGGAAGATCAGGCGAGTCCAGGGCCAGCCTGGGCTCAAACCCACATCCTGTGCAAGTTAAAAGAGTGCTTTCCAGAGTCAGGAGATTTTGGGTGTGCAAGGAGTTTCGGAGTGGTAGGGCCTGAGGGGCCTTTATTGGTGGACTCTTCTGCAAGTTACCAGTTTTGGTTTTCCCAGTAGCTAAAGTCCAGTGTTGCTGGCCCCCAGGGGCTTTGTTCTCCGTGCTGACCTCAGCTGCTGCAGGCGTTCCTGGTGCCCTCTGCTCTGGGAGGCTGCATGCCTGGGCACTGCCATGGGCAGTATCCAGGGATGGCTGACCTCCACGCAGGAGCCAGTCCCCTTTGACCAGCACCTTGCTGGCCCCTGCAAGGACAGCTACTCCCCAGTGGAGGCTAGGAGCAGTGGAAGAGAGGAAAGAGGTGAGATGGGGCTCCCGAACCTGCTCCCCCACTGGACTCCAACCTGGAAGTGATTTTGAGGCAGCAGGAGAAGCAAGCGAACTATGCTTAGGACATTCAGGTAATGAAGCATTTCTGAAGGAGAGACATAGAGCACAAGCATTAAAGGAAAAAGGCAGGCACCAATTAGGATGGAAAACTGTTTCTACTGTGGCCTGTTCAGCCTGCCCTGGGGCGGGGCTGGCGTGACTTGTGGTACAGGGAATCAAACTGTGGTCCCCGTGCTTGCTAAGCTTGCCAAAGCAGGCGCTTTACATTGCTGAGTTTTCATGTATCTGGTACAGGGTCTCCCTGCACAACTTGGACTCGCAGTGATCCCTCCTGTTTACAGCCTCCCCAGCGCTGGAATTACAGGCGTGTGCCACCACCATGCCTGCTGGCTCTGGGGAAGAGGGCTTTTCAATTTTGTTGTTCTTATCAGGGCCTTGTGCTTGCCAGGCAGGCGCTGTGCTGCTGAGCTCTCCCTAACCCTTTCAAGGATTTTGTTGGGCTTTTGAGGAGCTGGAGAATCAATGGGCTCATGGCTGGTTGCTCCATGTCCTCTGCGACCTGTTGATGGGTCCTCTGTGACTGTGACACAGGGACCTCCAAATGATACAGGGAAAATGAAATTCCCGAAAGGTATCAAGGATGAGTTCGTCTTCTCTAAAATTAAAGAATGAATTTTAGGAACCAATGGAGGTTATGAGCAGAATATATTTATTGGGGAAAGAAAGCTCCTGTCAGAGAGGGACAGAGGGAGGCCTTGCAGATGGTCCCTAGGAAGCTGTCTCTTGCAGGGACTTATAGAGGAAAACCATGTGGTGAGGCAGGTCTAAGGTGGTGGAGAACATGGGAACTCACTTAGGTGGGAAGCAAGTCACATAGCAAATGGGCATGGATATGGGACAGAGTCTCTTCTGTTGGGGACTAGGCTAGTGACTCATTTGGACTTTTTTTGTGTGTGTGGAACCGGGGATTGAACTCAGACCCTTCCACTTGCCAGTCATTTGGGCTATTTCAAGATGATTGATATTCAGAATATTAATCCCTGATGTCCATCCCTAGAGAAGTATGTAACTGTGTTTATTTCCTCTTTTGTCTTGAGGTCTGGCCCATAGGGAGTGTCTGTCTCTTCCAAGTTGCAAAGTCACCTTGTCTTCCACAATGTCTCCTTGAGGGCCTGGCCCTGTCTGACTGCCTTTGATATTTCTAATTCAGCTGCCTACAGCAATTGGAGTGAAACAAAACCTGTGTCTCTGAAGTGGCAGTGCCCTGTCTGGACTCTGTTACCAGCTGGGCTCTGGGACCTGGAACATCAGGGGTAACATGGGCCTCCAAGGCCCCTCTGCTGATCTACATCCTTCGCAGGAAGGAAGCCCTGAAAACAGGAGGAAGAGATTTCCAACACATTCTGTTCTCATGGCCCAGTGGAGAAGACCCAGCTCTGCACAGTGCAGCGGCCCCAGCTGGGTTGCAGCCACCAGCCTGCCTCCTGCAGGGTCCCTCCCATTGCCCTCAGCTGCACTAAGCCTCACCACACCCAAGACTTCTAGTCCTAATGGTAGAGGGGAAGGAAACTTCCATCCTGGAAGATACCTGGGGCGAATTCATGTTCTCTAAAATGAAAAAGTGAATTTTAGGAACAGCAGGTTAAAAGTGAACTATGTTTACTGAGAGAAAAAGTTTCTGTCCAAGAGAGGGACGGGTGAGGGCCCAGGCGGGTTGCCAAGGAACCCGTCTTTTCTAGGGATTCTGTAAGAGCCAATCCACGAGATAATGTAGGAACTCTTAAGGTGGCCGTGAGCTAGGACAAAACTATGGTCAGCCGATATGATTGCAAGTACAATTGCTCAGCTAAGATTGATTAAATAAGGGGCCAGGGAGATGGCTCAGTGGAATAAGCGCTTCCCTGGCAAGCGCAAGGGCATGAGTTCAATCCCTGGTTCCACCAAAAAAAAAAAAAAAATTGATTAAATAGCAACCAAATGGGGAAGCAGGTCTTGTAGCCAGAGAGCATGAATACAGGGGTCTTCCAGTAGGGGCTGGGTTAGTGACCCTTCCAGGTGTTTTCTTTTTCTTAATTAATTAAGAAATTTATTTAGGCAGAACCAGGGATTGAACTCAGACTCTTGCGCTTGCCAGGAAAGTGCTTATTCCGCTGAGCCATCTCTCTGGCCCCTTCTGGGTGTTTTCAAGGTGACTGATACCTGTTCAGAATATTAGTCCCTAGCGTCCATTCCTAGGGAGGTATGTGGTGACCTTTGCTTGGTCTTTGGTCTTGCGTTCTGGCCCGCAGCAGAAGTGCCTGTCTCTCCTTTTGTAAGATATTCCATCTTTGGCAAGGGCTCCTTAAGGGCCCAGCCCTGACTGACTGACTGTAATATTTCTTTTCTTTTTTCAGGATCAGGGATCAAACTCAGGACCTTGTGCTCGCCAGGAGGACACTTACCGCACTGAGCGCTCTCGCCAGCCAATGACCTATACTTCTATCTAACTCAGCTGCTTACAACATGGGATTTCGCTGCCTGTTGCCACCAGCCTGAGGCCTGGTACAAGTGGTCCAGTCTTTGCCCCCTGCACCATCGGCCCCCAGCACCCCAGGAGCTGCTCTGGTCTGGCGCGTCACGGAACCACTCCCTCTGCCAACTTGGAGCTAGCTCTCCCTCCAGGAGTCTGTCCCTGGGGACCTGCAGCAGGCTGCCTGCTGCCCTTTTGCGCATGCCCAGCCCCAGGCCAGCTTTCCGGTCCACGTTGGACTGCTGCTGCTCTAAGGGCCAGGCCTAGACCTGTGGGTAGCCTCTGTGGTCTCCCCGGGGAAGGCCATCTGACCCTGCCTCAGCCTCCTGTGTGGCTGTGTGTCTGGCTCCACACTCCGCAATCCTTGGGCGCATCTGCGTTCTCCCCCAACCCAGGCCACACCTGTCACCAGCCCTGCATCTGTGCCACAGCAAGGGACCCACTCTCCTTTCTCCCATTCAGCTGCGGGGCGTGGTGGGGACCCAGGTCGGATCCCGGCTCTCCTGTCCTGCCCAGGCCTCTGCACCCTGAATGTCTTAACAGCAGCCCCAGTGTGGACCCTTCCGGGCCTTCGCATTGAATTTCGGGCAGAATCGGAGGGGTGTAGCAGGCTGTCCTGGCCCGACGTAGACCCCACGTGCCCCTCGCACACTGCCTGTGGGGCCAGGAGGACCCCGACACAGGCCTGGTGCCAGGTCCTCACGGCCCACTTGTCGGGCTCCAGTCAGTTTTCTTTCAGGGAGTGGGTGCTGGTGGAACTCGGCCTTTTTGGCCTGGTCGGGGCTTCTACCTCTGCGCTGCACCTGGCCTAGATTAGGGCTTCCTTTCCTTGCTATTTTAGGAAAAACCCCACATTGGCAGTGTCATGTTTAAATGGTGATTGGGGCTGGGAGATGGCTCAGTAGAATCAGCGCTTCCCTGGCAAGTGCAAGGGCCTGTGTTCAATCCCCAGTTGGGGGGGGGGGGGAGAAAGAAGAAAGACATATGGTGATTTGGGGGCTGGGGATTTGACTCAGTGGTAGAACACTTGCCTAGCAAGCTGTAAGCCCTGGGTTCGGTCCTTGGCACTAAAAACAAAACAAAACAAACTAAATGAACAAATAAGTATGGTGATTTTATTCAGTGTCCCGCCAGCTGGCTGATGTGTGCGAGGCCACGGCCACCCTGGCTGTCCTCCAGGAGCTCAAGGCGGGCTCCTGCGCCTGTGCACGTACCTGGCCCTCAGCAGGCTCGAGAGTAGCCTGCGCTTCTTCTTGAGGTTCTCCCCTGTTGGAAGAGAGTTTTCCTCGAGGCACTGTAGGGGCTCTACAGGTGTGAACTGTGCTCTGCCATTGGCGTGAAGTAGGGGAGAAGAAACAGGCAGACTGGGCGTGTGGGTGGCGCTTGCCTGTGACGCCAGCACCTGGGAGGCTGGGGCGGGAGGACCCCTGCAAGTTCAAGACCAGTCTAGGCTGCAGAGTGAATTCAAGGCCAGCCAGGAGTACACAGCGAAACGCTATCTCAAGAAATAAAAAAGCTTTGCTGGCAAGATAGCTCAGTGGTCTAAAGCGCCTGCTTAGGCAAGCTCTCAGGGACCGCGGTTCGATCCCCAGCACATGCCATGCCAGCCCCTCCCCCCAGGGCAGGCTGAGCTGATGACCCCCCCCCCCCGCAAAAAAAGAATCCGTGATGAGCCGGGCGTGGTGGCGTGATGTGTAGCGAGACACTGAAATAAATAAATTAATTAAAAAAAAAAAAAAAAGAAACAAAAAAGCTGGGCATGGCGGCCCATGCCTGTGATCCCTCAACCTGGGAGGCTGAAGCAGTACAACTGCTCCAAGTTTGAGAAGCGCCCAGGCTCTATCATGGGTTTAAGGCCGGCCTGAAGTCTGAAGGAGACTGTGTCTCAACAAACAAGCACACACAGAGGGTAGATTAGACACAATGAAAATCCTGTGTGCATATCTATATACACGATTGGCCTTGAACTCCAGGCACTCCTGCCTCAGCCTCTTGAGTGCTGGGTTTACAGGTGTGTGTCACCACACCAGCCTCTGAGAATCTTATTTTAAAAATGCAGACTTCAGCTTCAGGACAGAGGCTCAGCTTAGAAAGTCTTCCTCTTTCTTGCTTCTCTGAGAACACAGCCAGCCTGGGTCATACACAGCCAGGGAGCTTTGGCTATTCCCTTCCCAGGTCTTAGGGCCCCAGCTCTCTCACCTGGAATGGGCTCCTCTGCCAGCGGCAGTCACCTCCCCTGTGGCCCATGCCAGGCCTGCGGACTGACCAATCCCACTGACCCCGCCACCAGAAGTGCGCAAGTGTCCCCAGCCCCAACTGCACTGGCCTCTTATTTCCCTGGAGCACATCCTGTTGTCTCTTACTGACCCATCCTGAGAAGCTGCTTTCCAGGCCCAGTCTTTGCTCCCACATCATTCTGCAAGTGGGGGTGGAGGTCAGGGTACCCAGCCAGGCTTGGGGCTCCCGGATGCCACCCATGGCGGGGTGCTCTGTGGCCACACACTGTAGGCTCCAGGCTTGGGTGTCTGCAGCCATGGCAGGCCCTTCCCGCGTCCCCTGGGCTTCTGCAGCCCCTGGGCACTGGCCCTGTGCACACACTCCACAAACATCACGTCCAGCGTGCCCTCAACGCCCAAGTGAGGAGCAGGAAGCTGAGCTTCCGATGGGACCTGCAGTGTCTGGACAAGGTCCCCGGCCAAGCTGATAGGGTCTGGCACGAGCACAAGCTGCTAAATCACCCTGGCCCTGACTCCCCAGAACAGCTCATCTGCCCGGGGACTGCTTCCTCCTCCATCCCGCTCCGGCCCTGGATACAGTCTCCTTTTGCCTTTCCTGAGAGCACAGCGCACCTCCAGTTAGCTCCTTGTGTGTCAATGAACCTGCCCCTCAGACTCCATCCCTATCAAAAGTCCATAAAATCTCAGCCACCCTCCAGGTCAGAGTGATAGGTTCTGGCCTAGTATGAATTGCCAAAATCATCATGGTGGTCATCTAACATGGCTGAAGCCCTTAAAACAAAAGCCCATCTTCCCAAGACCACCTCCGGCTTCTTCTCCAACACAGTCCAGGATACAGTTTCCTTCCACCCTTCCCGGGGCCTCAGGGAAGGCCCCAGTCAGCTCCCTCAGGTGTATCTAAACATCCTCTCCAAACTCCACCCCTGGCAAAAGGCTAAAAAAGCCTCAGCCTCCCTTTGTTCCAGTGGAGAGAATCCCTCATTCTTCCCCACATTCTCTCCCTGTCTTCAAAGAAAATAAAGCCCCTTTCCCTTTTTCTGCCGCTTCTCTGCTGTGCCGAGAACCTACCACAGAGGATCCCGTCTCCCTGCCCTCGATCTTTCTGTGTCCTGCTCAGTGGCAATAAGGCCCTTTTTCACCCTTTTCTTTTACTTTTGCTTCTCACGAAACCAAAAACCCTAACACAAGGGACTTGAAGCCAGCTCAGGCTGAGGTACGGTGGGAGGGACTAGGAAAACCTTAATCTAAATGTGTATGCATGTTTTGTGTTTTGTTTCCTTTGAAATAGGGTGTCAGTACCTAGCCCACGCTGACCTTGAAATTATGATCCTCCTACTTCCACCTGCCACGTGCTGGGGTTACAGGTGAGCACCACCTGGCTTACAGTTTGCTTTTTTTTTGGCAGAATCAGGGATTGAACTCTGGCCCTTGCGCTTGCCAGGGAAGTGCTTATTCCACTGAGCCATATCCCCGGCCCCTATCGCAATTATTTTTCCCTTCTAAATTAAAAAAAAAAAACAAAACCCTGGTGTTTCCAAGATACAATCAAGCCCTGCTATGCCTTGCCCCTGCCTTTGACCTGTACTGGCTGAGGAGGAGTTGGAGGGTCCTCGGGGTGGGGTTTCCTGACTGTCCCTTTCCTTCAGTTCTGCCTAACTGGGCTGGCAGCGAGGGTGAGGCAGGTGGGACTTGGGACCGCTGCGGTGTCTATTCCTGTGGGGCAGCCTCTAAGCAAGGACTCCTGGGTTCCACTGTCTGAGCACTGCGGGGATCAATAGATCCCACTGTCATCACCCCTGACCATAGGCATGGCTGGCTCAGAGCCTTGTGGCTGTGCCTGTAACTCAGCCTGTGGCTGAGCCAGGATTGAACTCAGGACTGTGTGCTTGTGACCATTCTTGGGCAGCAGGTCCCAGGAGACTGGGATTGGCCGGCTCTTCCTAAGGTCCCTTCCTAGAGTAGTGACCTCCAGCTGGCTCCTGCCTTTGGTGGTGGGGACAGGGAGGCCTCTGGCACCCTAGGCAGTATCCTACGGTGGCCTGGGACAAGATGCCAGCGTCATTCTGCCCGGCTTAGACTTCTGTCCCAGCTTGGGGCCACATGCCTGTGGCCAGTGGCTTGTGGAAGCCCGTTTGCCACATTATAGCCCAAGCTGAGGTGACACAGGTGCATGGGGTGAAGTGGGAGAGGTGGGAGCTGAGCCGTCTCGTGCCTGCGGATGGCTGTCTGGGCACCTCAGAATTGGGACTCACGAGCTGCAGCATTCTCAGCAACTGGCTTGGAGCAGGCCGAGGGTGTCTGAAAATTGCTGGAGAAGCATGGTCTGGGGATATGTGAGCAGCTTCTCAGTAGGGCCAAGGCAGTGCCATCTGGGCAGGGACCAGGCGCAGGGAGGTAGGAGGCAGAGGAAACTCGGTGCCAGGGAAGAGCCCTGTCCACTGGGCGGTTTGGGGGACCCTCCTTGCCTGGTCACGAAGGTGCAAACAGTGACCCCATGTGGCTGAGCCTGTGGCTGGGCCTGCAGGTCCCAGCTCTTTCTTCATAAGGGGAAAATGCCCTCTCCACATGGCTGGGGAGGGAGACCCCTTGGAGACATGTTGGGACCCTTATAGGTGAAGCCTGGTGTCCCTGGGTGGATGGCCCCACCCAGCGGGAGACCCCTTCAGAGGAGCTCGGCTGCTCCGCTAGGCGGAACGCCTGCCTCCCACCTGCCGGTCACCGAGGGGCCTGGGTGCCAGCCCTTACTTAGCACTCTTTGGAGGCTGTCAATGATTTTCTCCAGCGCTGAGAGGCTTTTAATCTGATAAAGTACTTCTTTCTCTTCTTCTGTGGGAGAAACCAAGAGTGACCATCAGTCCTATTAACAACTTTGGTGCAGTTCTGTTATAGCTCAGGTCTAGATCTCCCTCCAAAGCCTCATGCGTGCACAGGTGGGACATTTATTTATTTATTTACTTACTTACTTACTTATTTATTTATTTTGGTGGAGCCAGGATTGAACTCAGGACCGTGTGCTTGCCAGGGAAGCACTTATCCCACTGAGCCATCACCCCAGCCACTTTTGTTTATTTTTGAGACAAGGTCTTGCTATGAAGCTCAGGCTGACCATGAACTCATTATGTAGCTGAGGCTGGCCTGAAACTTGTGGCAATCTTCCTGCTTCAGCCTTTGAAGTGCTGGGATGACAGGAATGTGCCACCAGGCCTGGCAGGTGAGGCTTTTGGAGGTGGCTGGATCGCTGGTGGACTAAGGGTGTGACAACTGAAGGGCCACACCCTGCATGGTTCAGGCAGTACTATCTGTGGAAAATGAGAAGCCCCTTCCTGGGTGTGGGTGTCGCCAACCAATAGGCTTGTAGCCTGAATGGAATAAAAAGGGAAAGGAAGGCTCCCTACATCCCGCCTGCCCTCCCTGCCATGGACTGTTCTCCTGCAGCCCCGTGCTCTTCTGACATGCCTCCCCTGCTATGGACCGAAATCTCTATAAACTATAACTAAAATAAATATTTTGTTTCTTTAACTTGTGGCAGGTATCAGTTATTTTGTGCCAGGAGTAGGACAGTAACAGAGACAAATCCCAAACTCTTGCTTTTTGTTTGTTTATTTTTCACCAGGCTATTTGGACATCTACAGCTGTTATGGTTTGTGTCAAGTTGTCCTGGCAAAGCCTCCTGCAGTCCTGAGCTGGTTCTGGAGCTCAGGCTGGCTACTGTGGGTGTGGATGCTGCACCTGCCTGGGGCAGGTAACTTGCATTACAATGTGTGTTGGGGAAGAGGCTGCTGCTACCTGAGTCCGGGCACTGCCTTCACTCTGCTGCCTCCATGAAATGCGCCCTGCCTTGGAGCAGCTCAGTATGGACCGAAACCTGCAGGAACTGTGAGCTAAATAACCTTTCCTTCCTTCAGTTTGGGTGTCAGGTATTTGCCCCAGAAATGAGAGAAGAGTAACTAGACAATAGTAAACACAACTGCATTTTTCACCAACTAATGTGCAACAGGTCACGCCTGGGCACCTCTATAGGGCGGGGCTGGGGAGATGGCTCAGTGGAATAAATGCTTCCCTGGCAAGTGCAAAGGCCTGAGTACGATCCTGGTTCCCCCCCCCCCCCAAAAAAAAAAAAAGTAGCCAGATGTGCTGATATGTGCCTATAACCCTAGCAATCAGGAGGCTGAGGCATGAGGATTGCTGGGACTTTGAAGCCATCCTAGTCTACACAGGAAGTTCAAGGCTAGCCTGAGCTACAGAGTGAGCTTCTGTCTTAAAAATTTTTTTAAAGAAGCTAATATAAGGGCCTAACAAGTAGCTCAGTGGATTAAAGCACCTGCAAGCAAGCTCAGGGGCCAGGGCTTTGATCCCTGGGCCTGCTGTGCTGGCTTTGTCCCCCCAGGGTGTTCTGAGGTGATTGAGCCTGTGATCCCCACTCTTGGGAGGCTGTAAAGAAGTGGGTCACTATGAGTCCGATCTAGTAGTGAGACCCTCAACACTCTGTAGACCCTTCCCTAAAATATAAATATATATATATATATATATATATATATATATATAAAACACTGTAAAAAGACAATGTCAGCCAAAGAAATCACACTGTAACTCTCTTCTTTCTCTTACAGTGTAGAATGATCCCAGCCCAGAAACGCAGCAGGGAGCTCCTGTGGCCCGCCCCGCTGTGGCGGCTGAAATTTCCCCTCACACAGTCACTCCTTTGGTGATCACTTTAAAACCTCACTGCTGCAGGAAGGTGGCAAGTTCAACCCCAGCCGGGGCAACTTACCACCTTGCGAGACTGTCTCAAGGAGAAGCCATTTTAAAGAGGGCTGAGGTGTAACCCAGCACCAAGGTCCTGGGGTCAATTCCCAGGTCAGGCAAAGAAAATCAGTCCTCCAGCTCTTTGCCCCATCTCTCCCAGGTGCGGCTCACGACGGTGCTGCCTGGGGTCCACACTGTCATGTGGCAGTGGGGAAGACAGGATGGCACTTGGTGAGCCCTGAGTGGCGAGCACAGGAGCTCTGGGTGCTCTACTTGGCTGCTGTCTTTATGGGGCGAAGGGTGCAGCTCGGCACCGACGGAGGGCCTCTGCCCTGCTCCAGGCATCGGCACTCACTGTCACTGGTCCTGAGCTCCACCCACAAGGGGCCCATGCTGCTGGCCAAGTGGAGCCCCTTGGTAAGCAGCCTGCTGGGCCGGTCACTGCATGGCCCACTGTGGGCGCAGAAGCCATCTGTTAGGAGCCATGCTAGAAAACTGGTCAACTGCGTGTAGGTGGGGCTAGGCCTCAGTGCCTAAGCGGACGCACTACCTCAGTCCTGAGACAAGCGTCCTGGCTGATGCCGGCCACCAGTCACCGGCAGCCTTGAGCCGCGTCCGTGCTGCTGCTCCGAGGTCGCCGCCAAGCGGGTGCGTGAGCCAGCACCGAACCCAGCTCTTGCTCTCTTGCCTATCCTTTCCTCCTTCTGCTTCCATTTCTCCCTGGGACATGCATCACACTGAGGCCAAAGGATCGGATCCTGGCGCCTGCCTGCGCTGTGCTCCCATGGGAAGCTGCATGGTGGGGCTCAGTCTCCTTTGTGCTCTGGGGTCACTGGTGGCCTGGGACTGGGCTCTGACTTATAGACAGGGGCCACTGGCTACTGAAGGATTCCTGGGCCACAGTGGCCCCTGACACTGGGAACCCATGGCAGGCACCAGCGGAGCTGGGACTCCTTTTCCAAAATACCCTGAGGCCCCCAATTCATACTCTCTGTCCACTCTTTCCCTTTCCTGTACTGATGACCAGGGACCGTGTTAGTTGTGGCTGTCCCCAAGCTCTCTCCTAAACTAGCCCTCAACCACCCTATCCCAAACTCCTACCTCACCCGCGTCGCCCCTTGATCCCCCAAAGCAGCTGGCCTGGCATGGTAGGAGGGAGAAACAGATTCCAGTATGCGATGCCCTATATCCCGGCAACCGAGCACCCCCTCAGGTAGAACAGATGTTGCGTGTGGCTACAGGTCAGTCCCCGGACCTGACAGGAGGCAGGTGAGGAGCACACTGCGCCTCTGAGAGCCTCTCTGCCCCTGAGGGTCCCCACCTGGCGGGGCCCCGGAGCCCGGTCCATCTCCCAGCCTTGGCTGCCCTGTGTCCTCTGATGCACTGCTGCCCGGCAGTGGGCAGTAGGCGTGGGCACCTCTGCCCAGGGCCTCAGGCAGGCTCCACAGCCTCGCCTATGGCCACTCCCCAAGGAGCCCGATGCCGCGGGCAAGTACCCAGGACCTCCGCGGGACAAGCTCGGAGGGGTTTTTAAGCGCATTTGGCCCAGGTTGAGTAGATCGACTCACAGTGACTCCCCTATTTTCAGCCTCCCAAGTGCTGGCATTACAAGTGTGCACCACGATGCCCGGTCTCAATCGCTGTCTCAGTGCACCCCAGGGATAGGGCCGGCACAGCACGCCAGGGACTGAGCTCTGGCCCCTGTGCTCTGCCTAAGCAGGCGCTTTAGCCTAATGAACTCTCTGGCTGGCTCTAAACTCGGATTGTAAATAGCACCACATTCTGGTCAGAGCCCTGCCTCGTCACACGGAGCGTGGAGAAGCCTCGTGGGTGGGGAATTCTTGGTGACCCCAGGCCCAGACATCTGCACGCAGGAGCTCCCCTCTTCCTCGCCAGAGGCCCCCGTGAGCGGAATTGGGTATCCTATAGCAGGCCCATGTAGGTGTCCCTGGCACCCAGGGTCCTCCCTGACCTCTGATCCCCAGGGAGCTGCCTGGGGCCATCAGGCTCCCAGCCTAACTCTGGCCCTGGGACTCTCTGACTGCTGTGCCCCTCCCCTCCCTGGGAGAGCTGGCTTTGCTGGGGCTTTGGGACAGGGAGCGGCTGCAGGCCGCAGGCCGCAGCACACAGCAGGCATCTACAGCCAGGGCCTCACCCTTCACCCTGGAAGGGCTGCTTCTGTTCTGTCAGTCTCCATTTTGCCCAACTCAGGTGCGTGATGTGGGAGGAGCTTACCATTGGAGAAAAGGCCGTGCGTCTGCGAGGGAGACAGCTGGTTTCCCTGTTTCTTAGGCGCACTGTCGTGGTAATTCTCTTTCAGGCGGACTTCTTGGTGAAGAACGAGGGAAAAATGGAGGGAACTTTTCATAATTACACACTTGAGAACATTTTGGCCCACACTGCACTTTATAGCAGTGGGCTGAAATGATATAAAAGCTTGCATATTCTACAGCTGGGTGTAATGGTAAACACCCGCACTCCCACCGCTCAGGTGGCTGAAGTAGGAGGATCATTGCAAATTGGAGGCCAGGCTAGACTACATAGTGAAGCCTAGTCTGAAAAGACAAACAAAATACAAAGAAAATCAAAACCACGAAAATAAGCCCAAACTTACAAAAATAATTTTCAAATTCTATTTGAAAATGTGTCTGGAAGTTAACATGAAACAGCCAGGCTCATCCCACAGCCCAGGTTTGGGCCTGGATGACACCTGACAGAACCGCTGGAATTCGGGGAGTTTACGTCTGGGTGCCTAGTTCCCAGAGCGCCCCCACGCCCCCTCCCCATCCCATGGTTCAGGGCTTGGGATGGTTCAGGCCCCCACCAGCAACGTTAGAGTCTCTACCCTGTCTCAGGGTGCAGCTCTATTCCTGCAGGGTCAGCCCACAGGAGCCGCTGTGGGAAATGCGCCTGCGCACAGCTCCTGGAGCCGCAGGCGCGCAGCCCAGCTGGCCTCGGCACAGCGTAGACGCTTGGGTCGGCCTTTCCGTGCCCACCCTGGGCTGCCGGAGCATGTGGCGGGCTCACCTGCCCGGCGGCGCTGCGCCTGGCTGCCTGGCCCTCACGTCCTCCGCCTGAGCCCGGAGCAGGGCCCGGCTGGCAGCTTCCACGTTCTCTTCCCCTGCTCATGTGCAGGGGCCTTCCAGGAGACCAGGACGCAGCCAGTACTCAGGTCTCCAGGACTGCGCGATTGTGGAGAAAACGCATACTTGCTTTTTTTGGTTGTTCCTCCTGATGGTGATGTGGCTCCTGGCCTCAGTGTCTCCAGGAATGTTAATTTCTTTGGATCCAAAATCTCTTGGACTAGAATCTCATCTTGGGCAAAAGGAAGAACATGTTAGAGCCCATGCAAAGTGTGGGGCTGAGGTCTGTCACTGTCCCTACCACCATGGGTTAGAAAGAGGAAGCAGACACGGGACAGAGCCCAACCCTGGCGAATTCTGGAACCCAGGCTGCCTGCGTCTCTCCCTGCTGCCTGCTGCTCTGGCTGGGTCTTGCCAGCCCCAAGGACCCTGTGCTTGGTCTCTGGGTGGCCCCAGCCCCATTGCCAGGGGACTGTGGGCCTGGTCCTCTCCTTCCTGCTTCCTGGATGTGCCACGCAGCCAGCAGGTGCACTGCTCACCACGGACCCAGAGCCACGGAACCTGAGGGTGTGGATGGAACTTGTGGAATGGTGGCTGAGCCGACCTGCACTCTGCACATGCCGGTGCCCCAGGTGTTTGTCACAGCGAGATGCATCAGGGGCCCTGGCCCCAGCCTGGATGTGACAGTCCCTGCAGTGGCTCTGTCCCCAGCACTGATGGGTGTGGAGCTATGGCCCCACAGAGCAGCTTGGGTCCTTCCTGTCCTCCAGCCTCCCCTGGGAGCTTCAGCCCCAAGGTAAGTCAAACAGCATCCAGAAGTCCCCCCCACCCCTGCAGACGGAAGTCCCCAGCAGGGGTGGCACTGTGGTGACAGCCTGTCCTCCTGTCAGGAGATGTGGGTGTAGCTGGGCTGGCCTATGCCCAAGGCTCCACTCCCGTTCAGGGAGCTCCTCCAGCCTCAGTCTCCCAAGTGTAAAGTGAGAGGCGGGATCCGAGGGGGCACAGTTGTAGGATGGCCCCGGACCCCTGGACACACTCTGGGCTGTGTCAGGTCCACACTGAGAGGGCCTCGAATGCAGAGGACACACTGGATTTTGAAGACTTGGGGTGACAAGAGGGAAGAATCTCTGCAGTGTCTTATGTTGATTACATGTTGAAATAATGACACTGAACATAGTATCAAAATGGTTCTTTGTGGGCTGGGGAGATGGCTCAGTGGAATAAGCGCTTCCCTGGCAAGTGCAAGGGCCTGAGTTTGATCCCTGGTTCCCCCAAAATAAATAAATAAATAAATAATGGTTCTTTGTTTTTAATATGGCCATCAGAAAATGTGTCAGTGGTTGGGTGGGCTGGAGCACACATGTAACCCTAACACTCGGGAGGCTGAGGGAGGAGGGAGGTCCTGAGGTTAAGGACAGCCAGGACGGAGGAAGCTCAAGGCCAGCTGGCCTAAATAGCAAGACCTGTCTCTAAAAAGTGCTCATCCCCCCACAGAGTGCTAGGAGATGCTGGGTGCCGGGTGCCCACCCGGCGACAGCGGCTGCACCCCTAGGGAGCCGGCCCTTGTCCCTGCAGCTCCCCGGTTCCCTGGACATTGGGTGCGAAAGAGGAGGAGGCCGGGCTCGGGCCAGCCCTGGCTCTGTGAAGACCGAGGAGGCAGGGGGGGCTCGAGGGGGCCCTGGGAGCAGGCTCCAGGTGGCTGGCAGGGCTGCTCCTGTTGGGGCCTTGCTGCAGGGTGCTACCAACTCCAGCAGCCTCAGAGTCCACGTCCACCTGGACCTCAGTCACTAGAGCGGCCGGCCAG
>PVKA01004790.1:66423-96035 GCA_004027165.1 Ctenomys sociabilis | reverse complement strand
AAGTGGCCTGAGTCAGCCCCCACCCAAAAAAACCCCTTCTGGAAATGAGTTATTTGATGCATCTGTGGCTTGCAAATATATCTTCTCATCATACTGTTAACTGGGCTTTTCTTCTAATTGGGTCATGCACTTAGTACAGGGTCCCACTACACAGATCAGACTCATAGATCCTCCTGTTTTAAACCTCCCACGCTCTGGGATTACAGATGTGCCACCAGGCCCAGCATCAGTCACGGTATCAGGGCATCCTAGGGGCAGGACCGGCATGGCATGCAGGGCCAGTGCCTGCCTCAGCAGGTGCTTTAGTCCACTGAGCTATCTGGCCATTCCCAACACGGTCTTTCAACAGAGCAAAAGTTTTAATTTTTATCAGATTCTACTTATCCATTTGCTTTTATTGATTGAAGTTGTTTTTTTTTTTTTTTTTTTTTTTTTTTTTGCAGAACTGGGGATTGAATTCAGGCCCTTGCGCTTGCCAGGGAATCACTTATTCCACTGAGCCATCTCCCCAGGTCCCTGATTGAAGTTTTGATGTTAAGTCAAAGAACTTTGCTTACCATTAGATCCTTAAAATTTTCTCTTATAAATATTATAGCTTAATATTTTATAATTAATTTGATGGGCAACTTTGAGTCAATTTTGGAAAAAGTTTCAAGATGGGTTGAAGCTCTTTGTTTTTCATCTCTTTTCCTTTTTCCTCCCCGCTACCTCTTTTTGGCTTATAGGTATTATATTATCCCAGCACTGGCTGATACAATACCTGTCCTCCATTACATCAGTTTTTCACCGCTGTCAAAGCCAGCAGAATCTGCAGGCACAGTGTCCCTCATTTAATGACCTGTTTACAACTGCTTGCCCGTAGGACTGAGGCATACCCAGTTCACACAGTCCCCACTGCTCAAATTTACAACCTGTTTTCTTTTTTGGTTGAATTCTGCGCATCTTGTTCATAAAACTTCATGTTTTTGTTGTACAATGCACCTTATTTACACAGCACTGTGATTTTTGCTGCTTGTACCGTATAGTACAGCACTGTAGCTTTATGTTGTCATACATTACAGTAGTGAAGTAAGAGTTACACAAATAACAGCAATGACATCAATCTGGAGCTCCTTTTGATCATGTCTTCGTTCCAAATATTCTAATGTACACACAACATGCAATTCCTCACTGAGAGACAAGCTCATTTAATGACATCACCACAGGACCGGAACTTGGTGGTTACATGAAGAATGTCTGTATTTGCTTGGATTTCCTTCTGGGAGTCCTTCTTTTTTGTTTATGTATGTATCTCTCCATTTGCTAATATCTCATTATCTTTATTATTGTTTCTAGGTGGTAAGCTTTAATATCAAGTAGAGTGATTTCTCCTACTTCATTCTTTTTGAAGATTATTTCAGCCATCCTAGGGTCTGTTTCCTTCTACTTAAATTTTAGAATAAGCCGTGCATTTTGAGAAAACCTTTGTGGGAAGTTTTCAGTAGTTTTAGGAGGCCTTCGAATCAGTCTGGGAAAGACTGATGCTTTCACTGTGTTAACGTCCCTGGACGTGGTATGCCATTCCATTATGGGGGTCTTGATTGATTTTTCTAGCCAGCATTTACCAATTTTCAACATGCAGATTGTGTACATATTTTTAAGTATATGTTTAAGTATTTTGTTTCTCTTGGAGTAACTGTACATTTTCAAATTTTATTTAATTAATTAATTTTTTGTGTCTTTAATGAGACATACAGTTCAGGATGGCCGTGAACTCCCTTTGTAGTCCAGGCTGGTCTTGAACTTGCAATGTTCCTCCTGCCTCAGCCTTCTGAGTTCTGGGATTATAGTCATGTGCCACCATGCCAGGCTGCTGTGGTATTTTAAAATAGTAGACTTTTTTGGGGGCAGTTTTAATTTTACAGAAAGATTAAAGAGAATGTCCAGGGAGTTTTCATACACTGTTTCTCCGACTATTGCTGATATTATTGACATATTACATTGCAAAGCTGCATAATTTCAATTTCTACATGTGCACTGTTTATCATTAGAATATAAAAATGATATTGACTTTTATGTGTTGATTTTATGTCCTGCAACTTTGGTGGAAAGATTTAGAATAATTGGGTTTTTGTTTGTATGAGATTCCTTGATATTTTTCATGTAGACAACCAGATCATCTGAACATTTTATTTTCCTTTTTTGTTTTGTTACAGTAGCAAAAACTTTAATACTGTATTAAATGTGAGTGATGAAGTGAACACTTCTACCTTACTCCTGGTCTTAGGGAAAAGCATTTGGGTTTAGACCATTAAATGTACTATAAGCTGTATTTTTTTTTCTTTTCTTAATTTTATTTTATTGAAGAACAAATAGCAATGAGACAGTTTGAAATCAAATTAGTAGGACAGATTCAATAATTAATACATTGCATTATTGTTTTTGTAGTGGGTTTTTGTTTTACAAGGATCTATAAAGTGAGGTACAGGGTTACAGGATAAACCCTGAGGAGACTGGACTGACCTCATCAGATACAAAAGTTACATTTTTTGTTTATGGGTTTTGCTTTATCTCAGTCTTAACCGTCCAGCAGAAAAGTATAAAAATGAGGTATATAAAATAAGGCCATAATAATAAGCTGAGCTCTAAATGGCTCTAGTCAACAACTTCTTCAGATAACCCACTTCAGATAACCACATGATATTCTATTTAAAAATGCTATTAGAGCAGATGCCTCTAATCAATGAATTCAGAGAATATAGCTGTATACCTTTTTGTTTTAAAGCTGAATTATAGTATCGTTTCAATAATTAATAGTGCTTACATTGTTATCTTCCTAGTGGTTATCCATAGTACAAGAAGCAGACAGGATAGCCTGTCCAAACACTAGTAGTGCAAATCTTTCTTCTCATAGAATTACACAAAAGTGCTACATATTTATCCTAACTGTACTGTTTACACACAGAATGGTTCTTCCTTTATACCCCTCTTTTTTTTTGTTTAGTCCTGTCAAAGATGGCTCTTCTATTGTCATTCAATTATTATAGGTGCTTGAATTCAGCAAAACAATCCAACACAGTCCAGCAGTCCACAATAGTAGTGGGTTATCTGAAGAAGTTGTTGACTAGAGCCATTTAGAGCTCAGCTTATTATTATGGCCTTATTTTATATACTTCATTTTTATACTTTTCTGCTGGACGGTTAAGACTGAGATAAAGCAAAGCCCATAAACAAAAATGTAACTTTTGTATCTGATGAGGTCAGTCAAGTCCCCTCAGGGTTTATCCTGTAACCCTGTATCTCACTTTTTAGATCCTTTGTCAGTGTCACCCATGTGGATGCATCACAGCGCTTGCTTGACCAGTTTGCTCTCTGTGTAAGCCTGAGAGAAAGTTTTCTCTCCATGTGACTCTCCTTATGCACACTATCGATCATTGATCACATTCCTCTGTGGCTCCATAATCTCCTTAGTCAGAAAATTTGGGGCACAACTGAGTTCCATGATGTTACAGTACAGCTATGTCCTGGGTCTTCACCGACCTTGCAAGGCTAGGGCCAAAATGTAGGCTGGCCTTGCAGCCCTTCCATTTCTCCAATTTTTGATCTGAAAACTTAGGTTGTTAACCATCCAGAAGAGAAGCTGATTACAACCCTGCAACATACGCAGTTCAGCTAGAAGCTGTATTTTAAAGATATAAACTAAAATAGTTCCCCTGTATTTTCTGGGGTTCTTTTTTATTTTAAAAAATTTTTGTTTATGTTTTTGGTATAGGGTCTCACTACACAGCTGAGACTTATAGTGATTCTCCTGCCTCAGCCTCTCCAGTGATGATGGGATTGCAGCATGAGCCATCAGTGGCTGGTCAGGAATATCTATGGTTCTGTTCTTGTGTTTGCCCGGCAGGTGCTTATGCTGTGGAGCTATCTCCTAAGTCCTCTGTGGTTTTTTTTCCATTTTGTTTTGTGGAGACAGGGTCTCACTCTGTTCCCAGGCTGACCTCAAGTTCTTGGGCTTAAATGATCTTCCTGCCATAGCCTCCTAAGTTGCTGGTTGTATAGGTAGGCACCACTATGCCCAGCTGAGAATTTTTGTCCCTCTTTATTGGTACGTGTATGTAGTACAAGTGATCACTTTCCTTGTGGGAAGTTGAAACGTGTACAAACATATCTTGATATATTTTCACACCCTTCTCCTTCTCTTCCTTCCCCCTTTCTTCTATCTCTTCTGAATTACAAAAGATCTATCTCCCTATGTGTCTATTTTTTACTTTTTTATTTATATTTTGGGTTTCTCCTGTAAGAGAAAACATGTGATATTTAAACTATGTTTCATTTATTTCACTCAAATCTATTATCTTAATCAATACATCCATTTTCCAACAACTGACCCAAGTTTAGCCTTTTTTGTGACAGAGTAGTACTCCATTATGTAGATATATGCCACATTTTCTCAATCTGTCCTTCTGTTGATGGGCATATAGGTTACTTTCAAAATTAATTATTAAAAATTATAGTGCTTCAGACATAGGTATATGTCTTGGGCACTTTTTACTTATTGCTGGGATAAAATACTCAACATTTAAAATTAAGAAAAGAAAGGTTTGTTTAGCTCACAGTTTGTGGAGGTTTCAGTCCATTCTCAGATCGATCCAAGGCAGAGTGGCACATGGCAGAGGGCAGCAGTTCAAGGTAGTGGAAAACAGCAAGAACAAAAAGGGAGGAGCGGCGGCAGCGGCGGCGGCGGCAGCGGCGGCCCCAGCAGCGGCGGCCCCAGCGGCGGCGGCGGCAGCAGCAGCGACGCAAGCCTCTCTGTCTTCCGTAGCTTGCACTCAGGCCATCTGCCGCAGGGCGGGCGCGCCACTCACACCACAATCCCAGCTCTGGATCGTGAATTAATCACAAACTCTAGAATCTGCCCCAGTGACTGCATGAAGCCTTGGGGAGATACCTAGACACACACCGTAACTACATACATGCATTGCTGTAGTACCATATTTCTAACTCTTATGGGAAGATACCTGTATCAGGAATAGGTGGGTCAAATGGAATTTCTAGTTTTTGTGAAACATCACATTGTCTTAATAAATCCATCTATATTTCCACAATGGCTGTACTAGTTTACGTTCCCAGCAGCAGTGTGCGAGGGCTCCTTTCGCATCTCTGCCTAGCATTTATTTGGTTTCTTGATGACAGCGTTCTTCCTTTTCTTTTTGTGCCATTGGAGTTCTGTTCAGAAAGCCTTGCCTGCGCCAATGCCTTCGAGTGGTTTACCTGGCTTATTTTCCAGTGGATTAAAGTTTTCTGATTGATTGATTAATTTTCCCACCAGCAGCACCTCATTTACTGGGTGAGCCCAGGTCCTCTCCGGCTGAGACACAGCCGCTGTTTCTTAGTGCACAATGGGCGTTTGAGGAGAAAAGGGTCAGGCCGGTGACAGGCACTCGTGGGGGCATGTGCATGAACCGTCTTGCTCTGGCTGAAGTGGGGCTGGAGACAATGGGGCAAGCAGCCTGCCCTCCTGCTCCTGGGGTGACACCCGCACCCCACAGACATGGGGGGGCCAGGTGGGGTGAGAGAGGCACAGTGTGCGCAGTGGGGCCTGGTGCCCTCCTCCCTGTCCTTTGTGTGCTGGATACACAGACAGAGCTCGCAGGTGCGGAAGGCCCCAGGGTGGCCTCCTCACAGTTGTCCTGAATGTCCGTGTTGACCACGAGCACCAGCCTGGCTGGCAGGTCTCCTGTTCTCTGGAATTCACATCTTCCACTACCTGATCAAAGGAGCTCTCCTTGCAGGTCAAACAGGTCCTTGCAGTTCCGGCCTAGGCTTGATTATCTTATTTCTGTCCAACATATGCGAAATTCTGTTCTGCACGTAGAATGCTTTGTCCTTCCTGAGTAAGTCATTGCACATCTGGTTGTATGTGATTTTGAAGTCACAGACCCTGGGATTGTCAGGTACCAGTCCTGGGAGCTCGGCGTGAGCTCTGGTTCCAAGGGACTCAACCCTGAAACCCTACTTGCTAAGGCCGCTGTGTGCCTCCGTGCTTCTGTTCGGGTTCCTGCAGTGTTTCTGTTTTCATATCTATATCTTTAATTGATTTAATCCATGGATCACTTTTCATTGTGCAGAGAGCCAGTTTTCCCAGCATCACTTGCTGAAGAGACTGCCTTTCCTACCGATTAAATATTTGGCTCCCTTGTCAAAGATCAGGTAGCAGAATGTGCCTGGAGCTGCTGTTTCTCCACTTTATACTCTGTTCCACTGACCCATGGTGTGTGTGTGTGTGTGTGTGTGTGTGTGTGTGTGTGTGTGTGTGTGTGCTTTGCCACTGCCATGCTGTTTATATCACTATAATTTGTGGAGTATAACTTTGAAGCCTGGGATAGTGATACCGCCTGGATTACTTTTTTAAAAAGAATTTAATTAATTAATTAATTAATTTATTTATTTATTTGGTACAGGGTCTCTCTATGCAGCTTGGCCTTGTAGTGATCCTCCTGCCTCAGTCTCCTCAGCACCAGGATGACAGGCCTGAGCCACTATGCCTGGCTTTGAGCTGGCATGGTGCGGCGTGACAGGCAGTGTTGGGGATCAAACTCTAGTACTGAGCTTATCAGACAGCTTCTTAAACTGCTGAGCCCTCTCCCCAGGCCCCCTTCTGGCTGACCCTTGTCCAGGACTGCTGCTCCTATTCTAGGTCTCTTCTGATTCTATCTGACTTGTGGGTTGTTTCTTTTTGTTCAGCGAGGAAAGCTATTGGTATTTTGGGATTGTGTTAAATTTGTATAATGGTTTTGGAAGTATAGTCATTGAGGATATATTGGTTCTGCCTGTCCAGAAGCAGGGCATATCTTTCCATATTCTGATGTCCTCTTTGATCTCACTTTTCAGAGTATTGTATGTAGTTTCTTTCTTTCTTTCTTTTTTTTTTTTGTAGAGGTCTTTCATTTCTGTTGTCAGGTTAATCAGGTTAATTTTTAAGTACTTTGTTATGCTATTAGGTTTGGTGCTGTTTCCCTAATTTTCTTTCTCAGTAGGTTTGTGTATTATTGTCACACAAGAATGCTACTAATTTTTATATGTTGACCTTGTATCCTTCCATACTACTGAATCTGGTTATTAATTCTAGGAGTCTTTAGTGGAATCTTTTTGGCCTTCTATATAGAAGATCACATCATCTCCAAATAAGGATAATTGGACTTCTTTCATATATATATATCTTTTCTTCCATTCTTTTGTCTGGTGTCTCTGGCTAATATTTCAAGAACTACATTGAATAGAGCAGTCATAGGGGATGTCCATGTTTTTTCTGATTTCAGAGGTTAAGCTTTTAGCCTGTTGGCCATTGGTTTGTCATAAACAGCTTTTATCAGAGTGAGATAAGATTCTTCTATACATATTTTCTTCAGGGCTTTTAGATGAATAGATGTGGAATTTTGTCAAGGGATTTTTCTGCATCTATTAAGATCGTCATGTGATATTTGTCCTTGCTTCTGTCTATGTGATGCGTTGTGGTTATTGAATTGCGTATGTTGAAGCACCCTTGCGTGCCTGGGATGAAGCCTACTTAAGCATCATGTATGATCTATTTGATGATCTGTTGCATTCTGTTTACCAGAATCTTGCTGAGGATTTTTAAGTAAACATTCATTAAAGAAACTGGCCATTTTGTCTGAACTCAGGATAGATACTCCTGATTTTTCTACGTACCCATTGTGTGAGCTATTGTTTTCCATTTTTTGATTTTTTTAAGCTGTGAATCTCTTTTTGGATTAAATACATACAGCATTGGGCTGTATTCCTTGATCTCTTCTGCCGATCTGTGCTTTTGACTGGAGAATTGAAACCATTCACTTTGAGAGTTATTACTGAAAGGTACTGACTCATTGGAATTGCATTTTCTTGTTGTTGTTGCTAATTTCCTTTATTCCCCATTTCTGCTTAATTGTGTACCCTGCCTGGTGTCTTCATCCTATTTGATTTCTTTGCATTGTTGGCTTGATGATCTCTTTCCAAGATAACTTTGAGAACTTTTGTGGTACTGATTCAGCGGTCATGAATTTCCTTAGATGCTCTTTATTGTAGAAACAGTCTTATTTCCCCATCAATTCTGAAACTAGTGAAGAAAAAAGGAGAAATAAACAGTGAAGAAGAAAGATAAAAGAATAATCCTCCTTATCTTTTGAGTGAGTAGTTTCTTTTCAGGAACCAGAGTTTTATAATACAGCAAATCATGTTTTTCTCTGAGGAGTTTTAAGGCCTGTGGAGTTAATGAGGTGCTCCCCTTTTCTAGAGGTCTCTCTGTTTACCCCAGGCAGTGGCAACTGTCAAATCTGAGGTGTTTTTTCTTGTTTAGGTTGGTAGGTGGGGAAGGCAAATTGACCTCAAATCTGTGCTGGATGCAAGCAACAGGGTAAGGGTTCGGGCAACTAATGCTGGCACATTTAGACCTGGTCATTTCTGTGCACAACACAGCTGGGCCTCGCTTTTCCTGTGGAGGGAGTGACCTGTGCCCTCCCTCACCTGAGCTCACACATCCCAGGTGTCCTCTCTGTCTAGCCTGCTCCCCGTCCATGATTGTTTTCTCTGGCTGTTCCTCACCCAGTCACTGTGGGAGGATTACACTGGGAACCCTGAAGTGATATTTGTAGTTGCTCTGAGTCCCAGACTTAAATAATCTACTTTTTCCCCAAATGGCAACTGATGAAGCACTCTCTGGCCAGATGTCAACTGTCTCGCTAGGTTCCCTCTCTGGGGCCCGTGCTGCCTGGCTGGTCTGTGTCTTTCCCTGGAGTTGCTGGCCCTGAGAGCCTACCTGCCTATCTTGTTTCTGCAGAGGTAGTTTCCTTTTTCTGTGAGCCAGGTAAGCATCTACATTGTCTCATTATCTTCTCTCTGTGTGCTTCATTTCCACATCTTCTCTATAGGTTTTAATTTTCTTGTCAGTTCCTTATAAGTCCTGGTGATCTCTCTCTCTCTCTCTCTCTCTCTCTCTCTCTCTCTCTCTCTCTCTCTCTGCCAAGTTGCTATTTTCTAGGTCTATGCATTCTGGATCTCAGAGAGCTTAACTTTGCTGCTGATCTATGGCTGTGAATTTTTTAAGAATCAAATGGAGGAGGTTGTAAAATTTTTTTTTTGTTCTCAGTGCAAAATAATATGATTAAAATTTTATTCTTTAGGCTGGGAAGATAGCTCAGCCTATCTTCCCAGTGAAGAAGAAAGGAGCTGCCCGGCAAGCATAAGGTCCTGAGTTTTAATCCCCAGTATCAAAACAAAAGAACAACAACAAAACAACAAAACTTTCCTCGTTAGCTTTTAGAATGGCTGAATTATATTGACTTATTTTCTGAATACTAAATTACCCTTACATTTGAAACAAGTTCCACTTGGGCATGGGCATACTATTTTACACATTATTAGTTTTGGTTTGTAAGACCAAAGCTATAATTCCTGGGAAGGTCTTCATGGGTCGAGTGACCTCTTCTAGATCCTTATGATACTGAGTGGTGGTTAAAGTAAATTAAAATGGAGACTTGGCCGGAGGAATCTTCTGGAGACATAGCCCATTAGACCTCATAATTGCTTGGTAAGCAAAACTTAACTGGTGCTATTTCTTATAAAGCTTATTCTTTAAACAAGTAGATCTTTCAATGAAGCAGCCAACAAACTTTTATAAAGTGTGAACTTAATGATAGAATAAGCCAACAAGTCAACAGTGTAACTGTAAGCAATTACATCTTCCCTCTCCTCCCCTCCCTTCCCCTCCCTTCCCTTCCCCTCCCCTTCCCCTCCCCTCTCCTTCCCTCCCCTCCCTTCCCTTTCTTTTGTAGCCTATAAAAGCCCAACCCCTTTCTACTCTGTGGGGCTCCAGAATCCACTTCTGGTCTGGAGCAGCTTACATCTGGGGTCTGGGTCAGGTTCACAAATGGCTATTTGTAAACACAAAGTCTTTAAATTTTGCAGAGTGTGGCAGCACACACCTGTAATCTCAGCACTTGGCAAGCTGAGGCAGGAGGATCACCAAGGTTCCAGGCCAGCCTGGGCTACCTAGTGAATTCAAGGACTTATGCTGCACTACAAAGGAAGACTTAGTCTTGGAAAAACAACAAAAAGTTATTTTGTGCCTTGTTTTACTCCTTTAATACCTTTATAACTGTTTTGACTATTATACATTTATCTTTTTATTGTCTGGGTGGCTTAGCAGTGCTAGGGATTGAACATAGACCTTACACACGCTAAGCCAGGGCCAGACCGCTAAGCTATACCTTTCAGTTCTATATTTGTCTTTCTATGAACTTTTTTCCATAGGTTTGTTTGTACTTCAAACACACAAAGCTTAAAAAGTAAAACAGTGAATGTAGAATCTGTCGTGGGTGCGAGGTGCAAGGAGTGTGGTCTGCCCCCTCCCCTCCTCTGAGGGTGTTCACTGCCTGGAGGCGCCCCTGAGGAAAGCCGTGGGGCACGGGGCAGCCCTCTGGGAGCAGTGACTGGAGTAGTGACGGGTGACGGGAGCCTGCACGCCCCACAGGCTTCCTCTGCCTTTGCTAGGAGAGCTGCTGCCATCTCCAGGCCCTGATTAGCATCAGACCAAAGCCCTACGGGAACCCCATTCCTGGACGGCCAGGAATGCAGGAAGTGTAAAGGGACTGTCGCTTTGCTGCAGGGTCTTACATCTAGGGTCTGGGTCGAGTTCAGGAAACCTTCACATCTCAGTGTTACGGTTCCAGTTTTTGCCTTTGTGCCTTCTCAGAGGTAAAAGCACACAGCTCCCATAGCGGATCGAAGGCCTAGAGATCCACAGAGGCTGAGAGGCGGCTCTCTCTATGTTTAGGTCAGCACTGGTAAAGTAATAAGGGAGAATTTTTGTTCATCAGCTTCTTGTGTCCTGGGCCTGCTTGTCTTTTTTTTTTTCTTAACAGACAAGGAAATTAAGGCTCTATGTGCTAACTAACTTGCCCAGGGTCCTACAAATAGCTAGTCAGATTCCTCCCACCTGTGACATGTAGGGAGGTCCAGGTCCCTCCTGGTCCAGGGCCATCAGTAGAGGGTGGGAGTGGGACGGCTACTTGTTGGGCTGGGGCGCTTTCGCTTGTGCTCCAGAATGGGGCAGGAGCTGCCAGGCATAGCTGGAAGCACGGGGAGGGAAAGGGCTCTAAATGGAACCAGCAGGTTCCTACCAGGACTCTGAGACAGGTGGAGAACGAAGACCACCGTGCAGCCTTTTCTGTGGCTTTTAGGCGGCCCTGTGGCTGGCATGATCTGGGGGCTTCTTAGCAGTGCCCAGAAGCCTAGGAGGGGCGGAGCATGCAGAAGAGCCGGGCATGTGTGGGCTCAAGCTGGAATGGGCATAAGGTGTGTCCCGAGGGGTCAGACCGGCAGCACTAATGTAGGGTGGGGGGCTCTGATGAGGCACTCTGGGTTAAGCAACCGACCTGGGGGTCAGGGTCGGCCCCAAGCCAGAGCCGCACTTAGAATTGGTTGTAGGGCGTGGCAGGAGCTGTGCCTACAGCTGGGTGTGTGTGGGAGGAGGCAATCTCTCCTCAGACCTCAGCGTAACCCCAGCCGCGTGGAGGGGCCGTCCTTTGAAGGCAGCTTGGTGTCCTCCCTGGAGCCAGGGGCTGATGGCCCCGCCCTTGTTTATGACTGACAAGTGCCCCTCTTCGGGCTGAGATCCCACTCACAGGGTCCAGCTCTGGCCCTGGCCTGTTATCTCCTGACTACCTCTTTTTTTCCCTCCCTCCCTCCCTCCCTCCCTCCCTCCCTCCCTCCCTCCTTTCTTTCTTTCTTCCTTTCTTTCTTTCTCTTTCTTCTTTCTCTCTCTCTTCCTTCCTTCCCTTTTCTTTCTTCCTTCCTTCCTTCCCTCTTCTTTCTTTTCCTTTTCTTTCTTCCTTTCTTTTTTTGGTAGCACTGGGAATTGAACCCAGAGCCTCATGCATGTTAGGCAAGTGATCTGCCCCTGAGCTACATTCCTGGCTTTTTTTTTTCAAATTTTATTTTGAGATGAGGTTCTGTTAAGTTGCCCAGGCTGGTCTCAAACTTTTGATCTTCCTGCCTCAGTCTCCTGAGTTACCCTAGACTTTGGTGCCCTTTTATCCCTTGGCTTAAAAGTTTGTCAGTGATTTCTCATTCAAATAAGATATCCATTTAATGACGGGCCCAGGTGAGGTGTTAGGTACACGTCTGAGCTGTGGCACAGAAACTGGCGTAGGTCTTTCAGTCTTCTTGTGTACTGCTGCCTAGCCCCTGGAGCACTGCGGAGTGATTCTGAGCTCCTTGGGCAGCACAGCATGCCTGCATATGCAGGGCCCATTTGCTGTAGGACCGGAAGAGGAGCACAGCAGAGGGCCTGGGTAGGGGTGCAGCCGGTCCAAGACAGAGGTCCTGTGCCTTCATGCCGCTGGAGAAGACGCCCAGCGGAGATAGATGCCTGCGTGCACCCTGGCCCTTCATCCCTTGCTTGGCATGTTATGACAGGGAGGGGCAGGGGCTGGAGAAACCAGTCAGCGGCTGCACTCTGTGAGTCAGGCTTCTGGCAGGCGGCCCCTAGCCCCGGGGCACCTGGTGACTCAGCTGAGGACTGACAGGCAGGGGGCCGACCCACAGACAGTGAAAGTGCTGGGAAAGGGTGGCGCGGATGGCAAATGAGACTCCCGCTTCCCGGGAGAGCCTGGTCCAGTGAATCTGTCTCCTTTCAGCTCCTGTCTCTGCAGCTGAGCCTCCCCGCCCCCGCCCTCGGGGGAGTGGATTGCCTGAGGAATGAGCTTCCGCAGTCACACAACAGGTGGACAGGGCCAGAGCTTCAGCCAGCACAGCCAGGGTCCCCAGGAGCAGCGGGCTGAGCCCCAGGAGGCGTGGCGGGGCCTGCTCACCTTCCCACCCTCCTCCTGGCCATCTGGGCAGCGGGCACTTCTCTAAGCCCCGGTGCTCACAGTTCTGCCTCACCCTAGCACCACCACTTCCACAGCCAACTGAGTCCTTCCTGGGACTGCCATTGAGGACGGCTGTTGGAAGAGAGGAGCCCTCCTCCCCAACGATGGTGTGGGCCAAGAACTCTCAGGGTGGCAGAGGACCTCAGAGGCTTAGATGGGAGGCTGTGCCAGAAGTGTCCCAAGAAGAAAGAGGATTCCAGTGGAGTAGAGAACATGCAGACCCCTATGGAGAACTATCTTTATTTTGTGTGTGGAGAAAATAATGCATGTGAATAGACCGTGTTCTCACCGAGTCTTCTGGGCACTTGATGACAGGGGACTTCCAGAGACCGCGGAGCAGAGCTTGGGGCCCTGTGCCCCCAAGGGGGCAGCACATAGGGATCCAGGCCATGGAAGGACCAGGGGTCATAGGGCCATTACACTGGTTGACCAGGAAAAATCCTATTTGTGCTCCTTGGGTGGTAGAAGGTTCTCACTGCCACCAGCATGGCAGACCTGTTCTATACATCTGCCTTCTGCTAGGGTGCTTGCTCTGGGCACTAGACGAGTGTTAGGGGAGCCCTATAGGCTCACTCTTGTGGGAGGTTAAGCACAGGGATTCAGTTTGGGACAAGTTAACCCATATCTGCCACCTTCCTCTCTTGGTTCAGCCACAAAACACCCATCCTGCACAGATCTTCATGAACACATCCCACCAACTGCAAGAGCAGAGTAAGGAGGAGGGGCTACAGCAGCTGGTGCTCTGTGCCTTAGACCCTCTTGGCCCACTGGCCGGAGGCAAGGTAGGTAGGAATGGAGACCTGAGGTTGGACCTTCCCAGCCCTGTCTTCACAGGGGAAAGCCAACTTTGGCAGGAGCATCTGGCAGTGATCTTAGCTTCTGCACCTTGAGGTCACAGTGCACCTTTAGAAAGCTGGCATGATCTGCAAACTGCAGAAGAGAAGACTCCCACGGGTCCCCATCCCCTGCTGGACATCAGAATGCTCAAGTCTCGCCTCTCCCTCAGCTCACCATGGTTGTGGCTGGCAGAAACTGATGAGCAGTGGCTCTGGGTGGCTGCAGGTGACAAAGTTGCCTCCACCCTAATCCATCCATGCTCCCAGGTCCAGCTGATGGAGGTGATCTTTCTCAGAGCCTGTGCTTAGTACAGCTGTGTCAGGAAGTGTAGCTCTCCAGTGACAACTGCCCACCCTGTGCCCTCTGATTATGTAACACATGTGGCCCTGTATCCTGAGGGGATGCGGTCTCCTCCTTAGTGACCCTCCCTATCTGAATGCACGACTACAGACACTGACATTAAAATGGGCATGGACTTTATTTGGCCCAAACTTTCCACCAAACAGGTGACAGCTGAGTTCCTGGGAGGAATGATGACTTTCCCTGAGCCACCCAACTTGGAAGGAGCAGAATTAGTTGTAGAGCCTGGCTTTCTTGGTCCTCCAGCCAGCACCTGCCACTTGTCCTCACTGCTCTGAGTATTGAATCAACAAATGTCTCCTGCTGTGGGATCGGCTGTCGGAGAACGCAGACAGAACTTGAGGACATCTCACATGTGTCAGAACGGACTCCAGGCCTTTGGAGACATGCGCGGTGAACAAGCCCTAACGCAGCGCGCAGGATTCTTCTAGCTGCAACTGACAGAATCCCTACGCAAACTAGCTTATGCGCAAGAAGGAATTTCTTCTTTCTGACTCCAGGTGGCCCAGAAGGAATTGACTTCAGGCCCAAGAAATGTCTCTCTGGTGCCAGTCTGGCTGAACACAGGGAGTTTTAAGCTTGATGGCCCTGGCAGGACCAGTCAACGTGGCCTCCTCTTGGGGAGCTGGAGGGGTCCTCCAGATGGGGCGGGCGACTGCTCCGAGATTGGAAGAGGATGGGGAAACCAAAGCGCAGCCCTTTACTCTCGCTGTAAAGCCCTGAGTCAGGATGCTTGCTGGTTTGAATCTTTCAATTTGTCACACGGAAATATTTATTACGTATTGAAGGTTGTGGAAAAAAAATACGTGTCCAGGTTCAAGAATAACAAAAAGGTAAATACTGTGGACTCACCACTCACGATGAGAAAATTGTTGTGCTGGGCTTTGCATTAACCTTAGAAAAACTGGCCCCGATTATAGTCTCTCCACTTTCTTTCCTTCTTATCTTGTATTTTGAATTTGTCATTTCGTTTCCCAATTATAGCCACAAGCAAAACAATATTTTATGCTGACTGCCATTTAGTAAACCGTCTTATTTCCCTGGATTTCTTTGTTCCACGTTATGAATTTTAAGATTCCTTTGAGTTCAAATGTGGAGTTGTGATTTTTTTCATTACTGTGTACTAATCTATCACACATAGTGAAGGTATTTTAATCTATTCACCTTGAAGCTGACGAATATTTGGTTGCTTTGAGTTACTTATTTGTATTGTAAGCAGTGTGGTCATAAACAATCTTATTTCCTGGAAGAAAAAGTCTAGACTTTCTTCAGATGTAGGTTACAGGATTTGTGAGTGTTTGGCTGTCCAGGAGGACAGAACTATTTTCCATAGTTCGTTCTTCTATTCCTGACACTGTCTGAGTTTCTAGCATGGAGAGTTAATTTGACAGTACAGATAGGTTTCAGTGATACAGGGAAACATTTTGGCTCTGGAATGCTGTATAATGTGGTCTCTCGGAAGCCTGCAGTAGGTCCTGGGAGGTTCAGTGTGGGTGCCAGGGAGCTTCATGCAAGCGAAGAAGATCAGCATCATGGCAAAGGTAGAGACGGAGCTGGGGAGTGACTGGCTCTGACGAGCTTACCCTCTGCTGTGCAGCAGATACAGACCCCAGGTAGTGCTGATAAGCAGATGCTGTGAGAGAAAACCCTTCCGTCCTGGGATGAGACACCTGGCTCCAGGTTTCCACTCCATGAAAACCTCTGCTCAACATGGACACACAGACTTCTGGACTGGAGAAACAAAGTCACAGCACCCTTGTCTCCCTTCCTTGGGAACGATAGATTTGAAATCCATCTTACCTCGAACAGAACCTATGGGAAAATACCAGCACTGGGTAAATAAGGAAAACATGACATTTATTGAAATGACCAATGAGTTTGAAAGAAGAAGGCTGTATCAGTCATCTACTGCTGTCCAACAAATGAGATGCGAACTCAGGAGCCTGACATAGTAGCGAGCACTCGGATCTCTCGTGCTTTGGTGGGTCAGGAATTTGGAAGATGTAGGATGATTCTGGCCCTGGGGACTTCCCTGAGGCTTCAGACTCTGATGTGGTGGCCAGGGCTGCTGTCACCTGAAAGCCCAAAGAGTCAAGAAGCTCCACTTTTCAGTGGCTCATTCACATGGCTGGCAAAGTGTCAGCGGTAGAAGAGCTCATTTGTTCCTCTCTGGACCCTCCTACAGGGATGCCTGATGCCCTCAGCTCAGGATGGTGGCTTCCTGAGGGCGAGAGATGTGAGGACACAGGAGGAAGACACAGGACCTTCCAAGGTCCTTGCCTAGTCTCCAAGTCGCACACGTGCACTGTGGCATCGAGATGAGGCTCCTCTGGTTCTCTCAGGTCATCTCTGGTTCAGTACAGTGGATGCATTCAGAAGGGCAGAGTAAGGCTTGGTGGGTAGCTCAGTGGCAGAAGTGCCTGCCTGGCAAGTGCAAGGTCCTGAGTTCAATCCCCACTACCAATAAAAGGGGGGCAGAACAGCAGGGGGACATCCTGGAGGGCCACCTCTAGCAGGACTAATTTAAGGATGGGAATAGATGTCCCCCAGGAAGATTACTAAACAAAATGAGGGAAAATTAACAGAAGGAAATGCAGGAAAATACTTTACTTGTATTATTCCCATAAGACTTATTGTACTGGTGAAAAGGAACAATCTCAGTAGAAATTTTCTTTTATATGAAAAATCACAAATAGAAAAATTAAAAAGCATAAACCATGAATAACATGAAAGCAAATGATATTAGAAAGCAAGCTTGAAAAAGTCTCGAAAAAGCATAAAAACATAAAGAACCCAGGGCCATACATGTTTCTCTAATAGGAAGCTGAAGCAATAAAAGAAGGGAAAAAATAATTCCTTCTTCTGTTGATTAGTTTACTTATTCAGTCAACGTGTATCTTTTGAGCCTATTACAAGCGTATATGCATGTAAGGTTTCCACTTCAAGTTTTAATTACCTTTTATAATATACTATTTGTGCCATCAAATAAATACAGTCATATCTTGATACTACACTGCTTTGAAACTTGTTGAATTCCGAACTCAACACATTGCAGCATGAAAACTGTGTCCTGGTAGGCATCCTTTGTTTTGCGTTAATTGCCCTCTGACTCACGGCCCTTTCTGACTGAATCACTTCGGTGCTTGAGTTTTGGTGCTCTGTGAACCTCCTGGCACCAGTTATCGGTGAGGACTGAAGTATCACTGTAATAGAAAATTTCCCTTTAAAGCAAAGTGCAAGCTTTCGATTTAAGGAGCAAATTTGGATAAAAGGGCTCATGTATACTGGTAGTTTCATGCAATCTCATGTTTCCAGAGTTAAGGGCAAAATACTTTCAGTGTCTGAGAAGGAAAGAAAGGTTATACACAATGAGAGAAAAAAGTGGCTTGTTCTGGTTTTCTCATATACAACTTTACCTTTCTGGACATATTCAGACAAATTCTGAACATATTTCAGAAAAATTCTGTACATAGCTAAGATGTCACTCATATGTAGGTCAATAGAGAGACGTTCTGAGACATGTAAGGACTTACAAAATCTGCCTGAAATACAACACCCGTGAAGGGTCCACCAACCAACCAAGATGTGAGTCAAATCAAGAACCCAAGAATGGAAGACGTGGCACAAGAGAATCAAGTGTAATTAAGCTAGCTAAGAATGGCTAATGTCTATGTCATCCTTCAGGACATGGCTATGAAACCAAATGCAAACATCAGAAATGATTTGCCAAAGAAGATAAATGCAAATTCCAAACATACGATTTTCTGACAAAAAACTTAAATGAAGCAAAGGCAGAAAAAGAAGTAAAATTCTCCTAAAATTTTAACTTACTCAATAGACTTACTACTTAATTCTTCATATTTGCCAAATTTTGTGCTTCAAATACTTTGTCATATCACTGGTGCATAACTTTTGAATTATTATAGAAAAAGGAAGCAAGAAAAATCGACCAATTAAATAAATCCAGAAAAAGAAACATCAAGGAAATATTAAAGCACAAAATATTATAATGTTATATACACAAGTTTTACAAAAAATATAAATGTGTAAAATTCCTCACTGAACCGATAAACACTACACAGTTGTGTAAAGAGTATTAAAAAAATCGAAATACATACTGGTTTTAGAAACATACAACACATGAAAATGCAAAAAGCAATGAAGTGAGAAAAGATTAGTTTGAACAGATGAAAACAAAGAGAAAGCACCGGTACAATATTGGTAGTATAGGGCGTAGCGTTCAAAGGAAGAGGGTGTTATTTTTTAAAATTTATTTTTATTTTTACTTATTTACTTAGTCCAGGGTCTCGCTGCACACCTTGGACCTGGAGTGACCCTCCCATCCCAGCCTCCCCAGCACTGGGATTACAGGCGTGTACCACTACACCCGGTTTTGGTAGCGAGCACAGTGTGCCTGAGACTCCGGGGCCAGCTTGGCATGGGCTACCAGGGATCGAATCCAGGTTCTTGCACTTGCCGGGCAGGCGCTTAGGCTGCTGAGATATCTGCTCAGCCCTGAGGATGTTATTTTATATTGATCGAGATGACTAACGTCAATAAAGACACAAATGATATTTCATTAAAAAACAGAAAGCAAAAAAAAAAAAAAAAAAAAAATGCCGGGCATGGTGGTGCATGCCTGTAATCCCAGCACTCAGGAGGCTGAGGCAGGAGGATTGTTGTGAGTTCGAGACCAGCCTGAGCTACAAAGTGAGCTTAAGGCCAGCCTGAACTGCATAGTGAGACCCTGTCTCAAAAAAAAAAAAAAAAAAAAAAAAAAAAAAAACAGAAAGCAAAACTATTATAAATAAGAGAGGAACCACTCAAATCAAGTCTTTATGAAGCATTAAACATATGGTAGTTATACTTGATAGATCAGAGACTACAAAATATATAGAGAGAAATTAAATAATATGGGATATCAGTAAACAGAAAATAATGGACAGCCCAAGGTGCATCTGAACCCTGCAGAATCAGTCACCTCCTAAGACCATGTTGCTCTCCTCAGTCTGCTGGGGGAGAAGAGATGAGCTCTCTGTCCTCAGACCAGCCTATGATTTCACCCTGGGATCGCAGCCTGCACTCAGCACGGGGGCTTGCACCGTTCTCCCTCAGTTGGCAGGGATCCATCTTTTGCTCTCCCCATGTATTCACCTGACTCATTCTCCTGCTCAGAAGTGGCTTCTAGAAGTCTCGCTGGCTCTGTATGATGAGACTTCCCTGAGCGCTTGTACCCTCTCCAGGACATTCTTGTTTCCATATCTCGTTGTGTACACTTAGCAACCATGGCTCAATGCTGCGTGACAACGTAAACACCCTTGCACATTCTGTGCTACAAGTCTGCTCGGGCCAAAGAAGAAGCTCAGTAGTACAATTCATAGATGAGTACAACTTTTAAGTGGAAACTTGAAACTTTTCTAAGTTCTGTCTGTGCATCCAGATCAATTGTTCTTGCCTGGGGGTGATTCTGGCCCCAGCGAACATTTAGCAATGTCTGGGAACATTTTCTGTTGTCACACTTGGGCTTAGGGCATTACTACAGGAGCTGGTGGCCAGGAACTAGGGGTGCTGCTGACCTATCTACCATGCCTGGGGGAGGGGGGCACAACAGAGAATGATCTGGCCCCAAATGTTAGCAAGGGAAACCCTGCTGCAGATCCATATCATCTACTTTATTTAGGAAAATACCTTCTTGGAATTTTAGAATATGTAAATGAGTTATAAGCTTTTAAAAGTGAAAAGTTTTAAGTGGTTGCCAAGGACTAGTGAGGGAGAGAGATAGAATTGAATAAACAAAGCACAGACGAGTGCAGGGCCCTGAGTCTATGCTCTATGTGCTTTAAGGGCGAATGCCCATCACTGGACGTGGGTAACCCTATGAAAAGGACAACACCAGTGGGAAGAGCAGAGGGAACCCGTGACTCTGGGCGGCACTGACCTGTGAGGACAGGTTCATGAAATGGGACACCTGCAAGCCGTCAGAGCAGGACGTTGGTAAAGGGGGGTGTGTGCTTGTGCGGGGACAGGAGCTATAGAGGATCCTTTTGTACTTTGCATGAAATTTTGTGGTGAACCTAAAACCGCTCTTCATAATGAAGTCTAGATTTTTAAAAAATCAGAATTTTGCCAACATGCAGATATTCTAGCTCTCTGGCATGTAGAATATGGCTCTCAAGTCATGGCCTCAGCTTCATCAGGGAGCTTGTTAGAGAAAAAGCAGGCCCTCAACTCCATGCCAGATCTGTTGAAGAAGAACCCTAAGTTAAGGGCCGGGGGATATAGCTCAGTGGTATAAGCGCCTGTCTGGCAAAAAGAACACTACTTTTAATAGCACCCCAGGCACTTCATAAACACATTTAAGTTTGAAGACACCAGTTCTGGTTCTTGGATGTTCATTAAAATCATCTGGAGAAAGATTTCAAATCCCAGTGCCCAAACTACACTCAGACCTAATAAATGTGAATCTAAGGACTGGGGCCTCCACATTGCTATTTATTTTTAAAGCAGCTCAGTCGTTTTGAGCTTGTGAATCACTGCCTGACAGTATATGGTGAAATAAGAAAAGAGTAAAGCAACAGTCTTCCTGACTCTTGGGCTCCTGCCCATACCAGATAAACACCTTTGAGAAGGCTGGTTGGCGGTTTAAAGAGAATCCAAAGGCAAGAATTTCTTTGAAGAGTCAGAATCAGTCTCAGTCTCAGGCTCACTCGATACAGAAAGGGTCCCAGAAGAGCAAGAGGAGCAGGGTGAGCTGATGTCTGTCAGCTGGCCAGGGAGCGGCCATGGCTCTTGGGCTGAGGGGCAGGGCAGATGGAGACAGGCTGCTGAAGTGTGGAGACCCACTTCCACTGAGGGTTGGTGAGGATGTCACTGCCTCTCTCGGACCAGACAGAGCCAGGTGGATCAAATCACGTGCTCTCACCTACAGCTCCTCATGATCCTGCCCGGAGGACCTTCTGAAAGGATCAGGGAAGCCCCGCTGATCCCCCGTGAGAGGAAGGAAAAGGGCAATGGAAGAAACTGCAGCTCTCCCCTTCTGGAAGGGACAGTGGGTGTTGCTGATGTGGTCTCTGAAGAGTCCACCACAAAGATCTTCTGACGGGAGAGAGAGGTGCGGGCTTACGGTTGGGGTTCTTGTTTCCCTCCAGAATTCATGGTGAGAGTCCTCCAGGCAGAAGCACTAAGACGTGTGGCTTTAGGAGACGATTAGGTAGCAAGGGCTCTGACCTCATGCATGGGATCTGTGTCTTGTACACGGTGGGAAGAGTCTGCCGGGCCCTTCTACCACGTGAAGATAAAGTGAAGACAAGGTGTTCATGAAGCAAAGAGGATCCTTACGGACTCCAAATTTGCTAGCACCTTCATCTTGTGCTTCTCTGCCTCCAGAACTGAGCAATGCGTTTCTCTATTTATCAATCACCCAGTTGAGATGTTTTGTTGATGTTGTTACTGTTTTTTGAAGCAGGGTCTCACTTTATGGTTCAGGCTGGCCTTGAACTGACTGTGTAGCTCAGGCTGGCCTTAGATTTGCCGCAGTCCACCTGCTTCAGCTTCCTGAGTGTTGGGATTACAAACTAGCACCCCTATTCCCGGGTCAGTCAAGGTATTTCAGTGTGGCAGCAGGACTGAGATGTGGGAAGAGGAAAGAGGCCTTCTCGCAGGATGGACAGCATCTATCCTGCCGCCACCCCGAAGTTCAGGGCGTAGCAGCCCGAGAAAGTGTAACTGTCCGGACAGTGGAAGTGTTACAAGTGATAGCTCAGGTCCTCTGCATACCGGAGGCATGAGGGCTTTTTTGTTTTTCTGTCTTAAGAGATAGAAGAGGTCTGGGCTGAGAGTTGGGGGATGAGAGAGATCACAGAGAGCAGGGGCCACAGGGTGCTTGTGGCAATGTGGGCCACAGTGTGGAAGAGATTAGGATGCCCCATCCTGGGAGTTAATGAAGGAGTATCCTGCCCCGCCCCCACCCACACATCCACTCGTACACTTCTTGATATCTAGTACTGTGCTGTTGCACTTTGTCCTTTCCTAAGCAAGACAAAATCACTGAGCCAGCACAGTTAGGCTCTTTCATTCTGAGGCTGTTTCCAGAGGAAACTACCCCCTGCCCTCGATCTTAATTCTTACACCACACCTCTGGAGAGAAGGGTCAGCATGGGGCAGTCTGTTCTGGGCAGTCAGAGGGCTGCCAGCAAATCTGGCTTTAAAAAGTCTTATTTAATTGGTACGGGGTCTTGTAGTGAGCCTCCTGTCTCAGCCTCCCTGGTGCTGGGATTGCAGGGGTGCACCACCATGTCCAGTTTCAGTGGCCAGTACAGCGCACCCAGGCTTCTGGGCCTGACAGGGCATGCAGTACCAGGGGTTGAATCCAGGTCCTTGCACTTGCCAGGCAGGTGCTTAGACCTTGAGCTATCTCTCCAACCAAATCTGGCTGTTTTGGATGGTGTCACACTCGCTGGATCCCTTTGCCCATAAAACTGAGACCTGAGCAGTCATGCCGCTCCCGGAGAGGTCCTAGCACCCCTACACACTGCCTGTCACAAGCATCCTGAAAGGGAGCTTCTGGGCTGCCCTCTGGTCTAATCTCAAGACAAGCAGGAGGGCGGCACAAGGAGCTATCCTCGCTCATCCTGCACCTTTGCTGTCCATGAGCCTCATGTGTTAATCTCATTCTCCCTTTTCTTCTTCATTTCCATCATGTTGAGAGAGCAGGGCTTTCCAGCCCATGGACAGGACACCTTGTCCTTCACCCTTGCAGCTAACTCAGGGCTCAGCTGAGACTCTCAACACATGGACCAGCCACATTCTTTTCAGTCACCATTGAGAACATTTGTAAACATTGTGCTTCCACCAGGTCACAAAAAAGCTATTAATAGCTGTGCCGATGAGGTGATTGTACAGGTCTACTTCTCTGGCTACAACTCAGGAAAACTAGAAATGAAAATCCACATGATGTTCAAAAAGAAAACAAACCACTGGGGGAGTTAAAAATCACCCCTCTAAGTGACTCTGGGGCCTGAGAGGCAGTACAGACGTCAGTAATGATAATGATGGAAATGCAGACAAATAAATGAGGCTGACATTTATTTCCAGATGCCAGAGAAAGACAAATACAAACAGCTACCACCATCACCACAACCCAAGGAGACAGGCAAAGCTAATAATGAAATCCCCTTGAAATTAATGGATTAGAAAATGGAAAACATAAATTGATAAATAGACCCATGGTCTGGCTCTTTAAAAAGACCAGTGAATTACAGAAACTGCTGGCAAACCTAATCAAGAGAAAGAGAAAATATGAGCGTATAGAAATGAGAAATGAGACACAGTAAATGAAAAATATAAAGAAATGGCTTTCATAACTTTATGCTAATAAATTTGGAAATCTTAATGAAGTGGATAATTTTCTTGGAAAATATAAATCATTAAATTTGACTGGGAAAGTGATAGAAAATCTGAATAGACTAATAATCTTAGATAGGCTGAAAAAGTTGTCAAAAAAAGTACTAAACCTAGACTGTCTCATAAATGTTATTTTAACTTCTAAAAACAGGTGAGCCTCCTGGCAGTTGGCCTTTTGCCCTGGGTTAGCACATGGACAAAGATGAACATTTTCCCAAGCATTTTATTAAGCTGCCATTGCCCCATCACTAATAGCAACCTCCAGGTGGGCAAAAGGAACTGCAGCTCAATTTCACAAAAATAGACTCAAAATATTAGAAAGCTGAGCGCAGCCATATGTTTCTATGTTTCTGATATTGATACAGTGAGTGTAAGCAAGGCTGATTCCAGCAATGCAGATGTTCAGTGTTAGGAATCTCAGTGTGATCAAATACATTACTGGGTTAAGGTAGAAGACCATGAAAAGTTAAGGACTTAGGTTCACATTTTTTGTTTTTTTTCACTTCATAACTGTGGATGCTCGGTTAGTTTTCCTATTTTAAAATTTGGAAAACAGTGTCTAACAGTCAGGGCCACATGTAGAGTAAATCAATTAAAGAATACAAAACTCTTGGCAAGGACCTGAGTACATCAGATTTAGAGAAATTCTAAGACCTTTCTATTACTCTTGATTTTTGTAAATAAGAGACTTAAAGAACCTTCCTTAAATGCTGCAAAGATAATCTCAAACCAAAGCAACAACATTATTAATGTTGAGCACATCAGTGACATTCCAATTTAGTTCAGGAGCAAGATAAGAATACCTCAATCTGCACTATTACTTATTAATGTACTGGAAGTTGTAGGAATGGAGTTAAACAAGAAGATAAAATAAGGTCTGTAAATATTCCCAAAGAGAAAATATTATTACTGTCATTTTCAGAGGATATGGTTTTGTAATTTGAATATCTAAAAAAATCAACTGAAAATGTCACATGGCTAACAAATGACTTTAGTCAGGTAATAGTTACAAAATATAGACATATAGTCATAAAAACCAATACCTTTTCTATGATAATGAGCAAGGTGTTAGAATATGCTATGGAAATATATTGCATTTGCTACTGAAGCAAAATACATTGGGATTAACAAGAAATGTACAAGATTTATGTAAAGAAAGGGAAAAGACTTTACAGAGGAACATAAAACATGAATTGAACAAAAAGGAGATTCAGGCTTTCTTTTCTAGGAGGAGTGAATAATACAAGATTTCAGTTGGCCCAATTAATCTGTAAGTGACAAAATTTTAATCACTATGTCAGTGAGATTCTTTTCTTCTTATGAAAATCTGACAAAATTATTATAAGTTTCTCTGGAAGAATAGATGTGTGGAGAAGAAAATGTTAAGTAAGTGCAATGTTGGTAGACTTGCTCTACAAGATAATAAGCATAATTAAAGGCTTCAACAATTAAAATAGGTTTACTGGGGAAGAAAAAAAAAAAACCCAGAAAGACTCATGAGACAGAGTAGGATGGCAGGAATGGATCTAAATGCATGTGATTATACTTTTAGTTATATAGATCTTACTTTAACTTGGTCTTACCCATCCAGCAGATAAGTATAACCATGAGGTATAAAAAGTAAAGCTATATTGATATCCTGAGGTGTAAAAGGCTCAAGTGAACAACTTCAGACAATTATCAGTTGTGCTGGTAATCACTACTATTGTGGACTATTGGACTATATTGGGTTATTTTGCTGAATTCAAGTATCTACAATATTTGGACTGGTATCAAGTATGAAAAGGTCCTTCAAAGACTTCTCCAAATACAGCTTCTCTAACAGCAATGGAACACTCATCTCTGAATAAAACAAAACAAAGAAAGGGAACATAAATAAAGGACTGTAGGAGCCGGGGTGATAGCTCAGTAGAATAAGCACTTGCCTGGCAAGTGTGTGTGTCAGCAGTCCACTACAGGCACTGTGCCTTCCATTTTCTGTCCCCCAGGGGACTGGGGAGAGGAGCAGAGGAATGGGAATTTTTTTTACCTGTTGCCTTAAAGTATTTATTATCTGATTTTTTTTTTTTTTTGTCTTTTTGAGACAGGGTCTCACTATACAGTTCAGGCTGGCCTTAAGCTCACTTTGTAGCTCAGGCTGGTCTTGAACTCACAACAATCCTCCTGCCTCAGCCTCCCAAGTGCTGGGATTACAGGCATGTGCCACCACGCCCGGCCTATCTGATATTTTTTATGAAAAAAGTCTCTGCACTCTTGGAAAGAAGTATAAGCTTCACAAAAGGATGGTTTAGGGATATTTTGTTTCCCAGTGTCTTTCTTTTGTACCTAATGGGTTGTGTGACATATAGTGGGTACTCATGGTTGCTTACTAGATTAATGCGAAGCAAATGAGAAACTAGAAAATTGCTGATATCACATACAAAAGTCCTTATCACTTTGCTTGGATCATTCCTCAGCCTCCTAAGTGGATTCCTTGCCTGTGCAATTTCTGTTCTCGGACAGAGCAGTTGGCGCAATACACAGTGTACGTCATCTCAGATCTCCATTGGACTTCCTTGTGACTCTGGAACTTCTTGGAGAAGTCCAGACATTCTCCAACCTCCATGGCCCAAAACCATTGCTTCTTAACTCTTGTTCATATCAAAATCATGTGGAAAATGTTAAAAGGAAGTAGAGACACTTACTCCTGGGTGAATTAAATGAGAATTTCTAGTAGTGGGAGCTGATTTGGAAGCGTAAGAAAGGTACTGGAGATCTTGATTCATGAGAGAATTGAGAACTCCTGTCCTGTCCTCTGTGATCTGTGCTATTAGATCTTCATTCCCCTGTCCTACGATCCCATCTTTTCTTTTATTGCTATATCTCAACCAATGTAGCCCTCATTTGTTTATTTATTTATTTCCAATCTTTAAATCAGGAATGCTCCTGCCTCAGGGCTTTTGCACATGTATTTCCTCTGGGCTAGAACTTCTTCCATTAGGAATTTAAGTGACCTTGCTCTCCCAAGTTCCGTCAAGTTTGCTTGGATAGGCCATTCTTAGTGAAGCCTTCCTACCAATTTGGAAGGCTGAGCTGAATTCAGTCAATGTGATTCTGAGCATGGAAGACCCCCTGGAAGTGCTGCCTGAACTGTACAAAACGAAAATGGGAGAGGAAGATTACATGCTATTTTCTTCCCTGGAAAAGCTCACTGAGGCTGATTTTCCTGATACAAATGGCTGTTCTCCTTGTCAAAGGAGCCCAGGCCTTCACCCTACTAACACAGACTTTCGAGTTTCTACCACTGGTCTTTGGGCCTTCTGGGTATAAATGTGTAATACAGACTTGCATGAGTCATTGCCTTGGGCTCTCAGCCCCTGGCTGGACCCATGGAAGACACTGCTGTGGGCTTTACGCCTATGGCTGGATGTGTGTAGGGTATTGCCATGGGCTCTCGGCCTCTGGCTGGCCTCTCCATGGAGTCCAGGCCTCAGCTGGATTCTTTGGGTCCTTAGTGCATGAATCGGTCATTGCAGCTGCCCCCAACTCTTGCCTTCCATGCTGTCCTTGTCAGAATGGTTGCAGTTCTTCCTAAGAGTCTGTGTGTCAACTGTTCCACTACAGGCAATGTGCCTTCCACTTTCTGTCCCCCAGGGAGCAGAGGAATGGGAATTTTTTTACCTGTTGCCTTAAAGTATTTATTATCTGATCTTTTTATGAAAAAAGTCTCTGCACTCTTGGAAAGAAGTATAAGCTTCATGAAAGCATAGTTTGGGTATATTTTGTTTCCCAGTGTCTTCTTTTGTACCTAATGGGTTATGTGACATATAGTGGCTACTCAATGGTTGCTAATTAGATTAATGCGAAGCAAATGAGAAACTAGAAAATTGCTGATATCACATACAAAAGTCCTTAACATCTAAAGAGCTGCTACAACATTAGGAAACATGCTAACCTACTAAAGGAATTAGATAAAGACATGAAAATGAAGATTCACAAAACTAGAAAAATAGTGACTTGTGAAAATATGAACACTTAATAATCAATCATAGGGGCTGGGGAGATGGCTCAGTGGGATAAGTGCTTCCCTGGCAAGCACAAGGGGCTGAGTTCAAACTCCAGTTCCACACAAAAAAAAATCATATTACCCCCCCCCAAATAAGTTTTACTTATTTAAGTAATGGCTAAGATTATTTTCATGCCTGATTCCACTGGGGCTAGCTGAGATGGAACTTCAAAAACCACTGCTACAAGTATTAAAGTATGAAAGGTTAGAGTATGGGCAGTGTTTTTTTTTTTTAATTCTGTTTTGTTTTTTGGAGGGTTAGGTATGACTATCTGAATTTTCAATAGAGACCACATCTTACTTAAATAATGATTCAATTATTTAAGAACAAGTAGAGGAGCTAGATAAACTAAATATCTATGTGAGAAGGATAAATCTGAGAAATAATGAAAACACTTACCTTTCATCATACACAGAAACTCACTCCAGATGGGTCAGGGATGTAACATGGAGTGAAATGGCAAAGCTGTTAGAACAACTCAGGGGAAGAATCTTTGTGATGTTGGCTTATGTGAAGATTTTCGAAACTGTACACCACAAGCATATGCAAAAAAAAACCAAACAGAATATAGAATAATCACCAAGATTAGCAAATTTTTCCTCTTGAAAAGGCATCATTAAGACACGAGCAGCTAGATATGTAGCTCAGTGGCAGAATATGTGCTTAACATGTGCAGTGGCCTGAGTCCCCTCTCTAGAGCACAGGAAGAAAAAAAGGATAACAGAAAAATGAAAAAGCAAGCGATACAGTGGGGAAATATCATTAACATACATATATCTGTAAAACTTGCACACAGAATCTTTAAAGAACTCCTACAACCCATAATAAGACAAATAATTTAAAAATAAGCAAAACATTTGAAGAGATTATTCTCTAGCAAAAACATAAACAGATGGTAAGTAAATAAAAAGATGCCTGACCTCATTATTTTTCAGAAAAATGCAAAATCATAACTAGATATTATGATATACTTGCTAGAATTAAGTTTGAAAAATTGACAGTACCCAGCATTGTGGAGAACAATGAACTGGAAAGATGACAAATTATTTCAGAATCAAAGGTAGCACAGGAGGACAGTAGGGTTCACTTTTACCATACAAGCAAGCAATCCCACCCCTGATAGTTAACTAAGGAGAAAATTTTTTCCACTAACATACTTGTAGTGGGTGTTCATAGCACCTTTATTCATAATGGTCCAAAGTTGAAACAACTCAAATGTTCACCGAATGGCAAATAGGTAAGAAAACCTCGGCATTTTATGCTACTCCAAAATTAAAAAGAACAAAACGTTGATACACAACAATATGTATGAATCTTAAAAGCATTATGCTAAAGGAAAAATAAAATGCAAAAGCCTATACCCTTTTCTTATTCCATTATATGAAATGAAAAAAAAAACATGCGGACAGAAAATAGATCAGTAGTTGCCTGAAGCTGAGGACAGCTAGAGGAGGGGATGGATGTAAAGGGATACAGAGAAACTTATTAGGAGCTGGAAATGCTTTGTGAGAATGGTTTGGATGCAGGGATGTAGCTCAATGGTGTAGCACCTGCTGGTAAGTCCGAGTCCTGGAGTTCATTGGTACAAAAAAAAGAAAGAAAGAAAGAAAGAAAGAAAGAAAGAAAGAAAGAAAGAAAGAAAGAAAGAAAGAAAGAAAGAAAGAATTTTCCCAGCTCTTGGGAGGCTGTAAACAGGTGGATCACTATGAGTCCAATCTAGTAGTGAGACCCTGAGCACCCTGTAGACTCTTCCCTAAAATATAATTTTTTTAAAAAAAGATTTGATTAAGAAAGGTGATAGTGAACATCTTTGTCTTGTTCATGATCTTAGAGTAAAAGTTTTCCTTTTTTGTCCGTTTAGCATGATGTTGGCTGGCTTGTTATAGATGGCTTTTATTAGTTTAAGGTCTATTCTGATTTTCTGTAGGGTTTCTTTTTTTTTTTTTTTTTTTTTTTTTTTTTTTTTTTTTTTTTTTTTTTTTTTTTTTTTTTTTTTTTTTTTTTTTTTTTTTTTTTTTTTTTTTTTTTTTTTTTTTTTTTTTTTTTTTTTTTTTTTTTT
>PVKA01004790.1:28543-66323 GCA_004027165.1 Ctenomys sociabilis | reverse complement strand
TGACTCCGTTGATGTGGTGTATTACATTTATTGACTTGTATATATTGAACCATCCATGCACTCCTGGGTTGAGTCCCACAGGGTCGCGGTATATAGCCTAGATGATTTGTTGCATCTGTTTGCCGTATCTTATTGGGTATTTTTGCACATATGCTTTCTAAGGAGTTTGGTCTATAGTTCCTTTTTGGGGGGGGTTGAATCTTTCTCTGGTTTTGGTATCAGGGTAACATTTGCCTCTAGGAATGAGTTAGGTAGTATTGTTTCCGTTTCAACTTCATGAAAGCGTTTGAGGAGTATTGGCATTGAATCTTCTCTGGATTTCTTGCAGGATTCAGCAGTGAATCCATCAGGAGCTGGGCTTTGCTTTGTTGGTAAATTTTAAGTTATGTTTTCAATTTCGTTAACTGATACTGGGTTATTCAGAATTTTTATATCTTCTTGATTCATTTTTGGTAATTCATATGCATCTAACAGTCTGTTCATTTCTTCTGTGTTTTCCATCCTATGAGAGTGAAGATTTTTGAAGTATGTATTGACTTTCATTTGAATTTCCACAGGATCTGTATTGATTTTACCCTTTCCATTTCTCAATGTATGAATTGGAAACTTTTCTTTCCTCTTTATGGATAAGGTTGGCTATTGGTTTATCAATTTTATTTATTCTTTCAAAGAACCAACTCTTTGATTCATTCTTGTGTTGTGTCCTTTGTATTGTTTCCTTAGTCTCAGCTGCATTAGTTCTGGAAATATTAGCCAGAGTAATTAAATAAGAGAGAGAAATAAAAGAATAAGGATAGGAAAGAAAGAAGTTAAATTATCATTATTCACAAATGACATGATACTCTATATAGAAAACTTCACCGAAAGATTTCTAGATTTAATATTCAAATTCAATAGCATAGCTGGATACCAAGTCAATATTGAAAAATCCATAACCTTTCTGTACACAGACAACAAGCTCACTATGAAAGATATTAGGGAAACCACACTCCTCACAATAGCATCCCCAAAAAATGAGACACTTGAGAATCAATCTAACAAAGCAAGTAAATAATCTATACATTGAAATTTATGGTACTCTGAGAAGAGACTCAAGAGAATTTCAGGAAATGGAGAGATATCCCTTGCTCATGTTTAGCAAGAACCAACATCATGAAAATATCCATACTTATAAAATTATTATACAGAAAAAAATATTGTACAGATTTAACACAATCCCTATCAAAATACCATTAACATATTTCACAGACCTAGAGAAAACTTCCCTAAAATTCATTTAGAACCAGAAGAGACATAGAATAGCAAAAGTAATTCTGGGCAGCAAAGTAAAAATAGGAGGCATCACAATCTCTGCCTTGAAATTACACTACAGGGGCTGGGGAGATGACTCAGTGGAATAAGTGTTTCCCTGGTAAGTGCAAAGGCCTGAGTTCAATCCCTGGTTCTGCCAAAAAAAAAAAAAAAAAAAAAAAAAAAAAAAAAAAAAAAAAAAAAAAAAAAAAAAAAAAAAAAAAAAAAAAAAAAAAAAAAAAGAATGAAAGAAAAAGAAATTATACTTTAAAGGTACTATGATAAAATAAGCATGTACTGGCAAAAAACAAACAAAAGGATGGATCCGAGGATCAGTGTGATAGAATAAAAAAATGCAAACACAACCACAAACACACTCAGCCACCTTATCTTTGACAAAGGGGATAACATGTTCACTGGATAAAAGATGGCCTCTTCAATAAATGTGCTGGTAAAACTGGCTGTCCAGACTAAACCTAGGTCCATGTCTATCACCATGCGCTAAACTAAAGTCAAATGGATCAACGATCTAAATATTAAAACAGAGGTACTAAATTTACTGAAGGAGAAAGTAGGTAGAAATCTTAAAGACATAGGGGTGGGTAAAGAGTTCATGAACAAAACCAAACTGCACAGGAAATACTCCAAAGAGTCAACAATTTGGATTTCATCTTATTAAAAAGCTTTCACACATTAAAAGAAATCACCAACAAAATGAAAATACAACCCACAAAGCAGGAAAAAAAATGTTAGTCAATCGTCCCTCAGATAAGAGAAATATATCTAGGGCATTAAAAAAATTCTGAAGAAAAGCAGACCTCCAAAATTCAATTCAAAGACCCCAGCCCAAAAATGGGCATCTGAGATGATTATATACTTCTCAGATGAAGAAATAAAAATGGCAAATATATATATGAAAAAATATTCATCATCATTGGTCATTCAAGAGATGCAAATTAAAAGAACATTGAGATTCCATTTCATTCCAGAAAGAATGGCTCTTATCAAGAAATCAACCAATGGCCGGGGATATTAGTAAGTATAGCTCTGCTGGGAAGATGGCTTAGTAGAATAAGCACTTCCTTGGCAAGTGCAAGGGCCTGAGTTCAATCCCCAGTTCCACCAAAAAATTAAAAAAAACAAACAAACAAATAAACAGAAATCAACCAGTAACAAATACTGGAGGGGCCATAGGGAAAAAGGGGCCTCCAACACTGTTGGTAGGAGTGCACACTAGTACAACCACTGTGGAAATCAGTATGGAGATTCTTTAAAAAGCTAGGATTAGAGGCTCAGATTAGATTTGACCCTAGCTGTTCACCTTCTGGGTATCTTCTCAGAACAATTAAAACATCATACCATAGTGATGTATGTATACTCATGTTTATAGTAACACAATTTATAATAGCTAAAACCTCAGAACAACCCAAATGCCTATCAACTGAGGAATGGAAAAAAAATGTTGTCTATTTATACAATACAGTGTGAAGGGTAAACTTGAGACCTTTATAGGTAAATTGATACAACTTGAGACTATTCTTATAAGTGAACTAAATCAGATTCACCTGTGTAAATATTGTATTGTCTCCTTGGTTTGAGAAATTAAAAGAATACATAGAGTCTAAAGTATACTATGATGTTATGAAATGAGAAAAAATTGTTTAGAAGAAAAAGTGCAAGTTAGGGGTACTATTAGTGTCTTTTAGTTCATAAGAAAGGAACATTTGTGCTAATATCAACTGGACAAAACTTTTATGCCCATATCTTGTACCCTAAGTAACTTCTTTAATGGTAATAACATGCAATGTTATGCAGTTCAGGCTGGCCTTAAGCTCACTTTGTAGCTCAGGCTGGTCTTGAACTCACAGCAATCCTCCTGTCTCAGCCTCCTGAGTGCTGGGATTACAGGCCTGCACCACCAAGCCTGGCAAAGTAATAACTATTCTTATTCTATCATGTTGTTGTGATAATTTTATCTTTTATCCATAAAATAAATACAATGGTACTTTGATAATTCGTACAATTATTTAATTGGTCTTGAAACTATACTGGATTTTTTAATGAGTGTAAGATAAACCCTAGGGCTGACCACATAACTCGGTGGATTGAAGTGCCTGTTTAGGCAGACACATCAGCCTGCCGATGCTCTGGCCCTGCTGAGCTGGCCTCAATGTGCTGCCCCCTTCCCCCAGGGAAGTGCTGAGTTTGTGACTGAGCCTTGGTGGCACATGCATGTAATCCCTGTGCTGAAAACAGGAGGATCACTACAAGTCCAATCTGTGTAGTGAGACTCTGTAGACCTGTACTAAATACACAATAATTTTTTTTAAAAGATAAACTCTATAAAACTGATTTTAAAAAATGAGCAAGGAAAAGTGCAAAAAATAATGGGAAGAGTTTTCAAAGACAAGAACTGGAAAAAAAATACCTGCCCAATCACAAGGTTTCAAATGGAAGAGGATTGCTGGAACTTGTGGGGATTGAGTCTCTATTCAGAAAATACAGATTATAGGATGGGAGAAAGTGGTTTCAGAGGCACATTCCTCAGCTGGAAGGATGAGCAGCCTGGCCCAGAATGTTCTCCAGTAAATGATGAATAAAAAAAAAATAGAAAGAGGCCACAGAGAAAACTATTTTAGCAGAGAAAGGAAAAATATGTCTAGCCAGCAAAAAGTTGATGACAGATGCATATCAGTAAAAGAATCACTTTAGGAAAGGAAGGAATAATTCAGAATAATGCACCTCCCATCATCTGAAATGTGTGGCTGTGCTCCACTGAACTCTTGTGTGGAACAGGAAAAACTCAAAAAAGAGATGTGATAGTTTAAAGAAGCAACATGGGAAGAATGGGTAGGAGTGAAACATAACTTAAAGAAATATAGGAAAATGGCTGGGCGTGGTGGCATATACCTGTAATCCCAGCATCGGGGAGGCTGAGGCAGGGGGTTCACCATGAATTTGAGGCCAGCCTGGGCTACATAGTAAATTCAGGGCTAGCCTGAACTACACAACTAGGCTGTTTCAAACAAATAATCAAAAACTCTTCTTGGCAGGATTATTGGTAAACACAAGAATGGAACGCATTTTTGAAAGTGAACTGCTAAGATGCACAGCAGACAAACCAAAGAAAAGCCCCATCAAACAAAACAGAGAAGAACAGCAGTAGCTGCTCAAGACAGACAAAAGAAGTCCAGCACACACTTAATTGTGATTTCAGTAAAGAAAGCTGAAATGTTGTACATTCTTATGTTACAAAAAGAAATAACTCTTAGCAATGAGAAATGTTAAAACTAAAGAATAATATGATCATTCAGGCAGAAAATACGTCACTCGCAGGGAGGAAGCAGTGTCTTCCAGCCTCCGGCAAATCCCCAGCAACACTCAACAGCAGAAGTCCTGAGGAGCTGTCTTCGAGGCTCTGAGGGGAGGCTGAGCTTCATTCAGCCAAACTGTCATTCAAGTCTAAAGGCCATAGTCACTCACAACCAAGAAAAATGCCAGGACTGTGGCAGCCACAAGTACATCTCAAAAACTACGTGGTGATGAAATGCAGAGATGGCTCTGAATTCTAAATAAAGAACTCTGGAATGGAGAAAGCATTTTACTCAAGAGTTGGTGGTGAAACTTGAACATATTTACATGCGGGACCATTACTGGGCTTATAGTATAAATGCAACAGAGACAGTGTAAAAGCTGTTGCTGTTGGAAGCCTCTGAGATTTTTAGAGTTGCTTATTACAGCAGGGGCTGATGCACAGTGATGTTAGTCTAATAAACCAAAGTCTATCTGAGGAAGGGGTGAAGGGCCTTCTGGGAAAGAACAACCTAGCCTAAGAAGGATCCATGATTGGCCTAGTTGCCTTGGAGAGGCGAAAGGAATCTTATAGAGGGTGGTGTCCTTTATTTAAATATGTCCTTGGCCACGTTCCAAGGACTCATATCTTGTCTTTGGGAGAGAGAGTGCTGCGATGCCAGAAGACCAAAATATCTGTTGCAATAACGCTCTAAGCGAGACTGCGGCCTGAAGAGCGAGCCTCGTTACAGTGTGTCTGAGAGTGACACAAAGGGGAGAAAGATTATCTCCTTTGCCCTGCTTTGCATTTTAAGCACCCAGGGTGTTGGTGACAGTGCCCACTGAGAAATGCTGTGTGCAGGTGTGGGGTGGAGACCGATGCACTGTGGAAAGAGGGAGTCATATCCAGGGGTTGTACTGGCTCCTGTGTCTGGTTGTAGACCTGGCTGAGACAGAAAAGTAGCAATCATGGCTTCACTTGCAAGTGAGAAGACTGTGGACAACACAGACAATGAAGAGGATTTATAGATTTCCCATATAGGAATTCCTAGCATTTCAGGAAGCTAAAGGCTCTTTAAATCTAGAAGCCAAAAGATGTCACTCAAGCTTGATTTCTTTGTTTCCATGGTCCAGCTTCGTCTTACAGCTGGTTTCTCTATGTTTGCAAGATGCATGGTTTCATTTCCCAGACTGACACATGGGAGGGGGAAAGCCACTGAGCACTGAATGCAATTCTTGAATTTCATTCAAAGTCAACCAATTTAGGTCACATATCCAAACTTAGACAATATCTGTGGAAAAGAGTGACATTATAAAAGTGGTTTAGGCCAGTGGTGCTCAACCACAGGTAATTTTGCACCCTGGAGGACGGTTGACAATGCCTGGAAATATTTTGTCATAAGAGATGAGTATGTGTGACTGGCATCTGGTGGATGAAGGCCAGGAATGCAGCTGAACATTCTCCAATAAACAGCCCCATCTCCATCCCTAACTGGCCCAAAATGTCAAGAGCACTGAGGCTTAGAAACCCTGGCTTAGGCCCGCCAAGATCCTCTTCAGAGCTTGGATGGCATCAGGACTGTCAGAAGGTTTGGCTACTGACAGAGACAAACACGAAGTGGATGCCAGGGAGAAAGGATTGAGTCCTCCACTAGTGGTCAGAAGAACACGAAGTGGCAACTGGATTTGTACACGAACATAGGCAAGACACATTCGGGGACTCCTAGAAACACTCGTTGTAGCAGTTGTAGTAGGTCAACTTCTTGCATGACAGGGACCAGAGCAATCTAGGTTATCAAGAGAGTGATTTCATTTGTTCCTGCAGACTGCTGAAACCATGGCCAATAAGTTGTTGAGTTGTGGAATAAGGCCTGGAGGCTTGGAATACCATCATGTGCATGAGGATTAAAGGAGACTCAGGCAGAATGACTAGGGTCAGACTAAGTGGTGCAGGACAGGAGCTATAGAAGTGAGCAACCTCTAACTCAAGAGCTAGGGTCTGACCAGGATGGGGTTCATGTCCTGAAGTTGACTACAGAGCTCTTGAAATGTTTTAAGGAGAATAGCAGATGTATATCCTGTGTGGAGGATAAATTGGGAGTGAGGGAGAAGACAGAGGTGAACAGGGAGTGGTATGTCAACAAGACCAATTAGGAGACTTCAGGGTCCTGATCAAACAAGAAGACATTGGAGCAAAGAAGGAGATGGAGTGGGCTAGGGAGACAGCTCGGCAGTCTCAGTACCTGCCTGGCAAGAACAAGGACCTGGGTTTGGTCTCTAGTACCAAATGCTATGCTGGCCCCAGAAGCAGGTGTGGTGGTGCACACCTGTAATCCCAGCACTAGGGAGGTGGTCACAGGAGGATCAACATGAGTCTGAGCTGTGTAGTGAGACCCTGTACCAAATAAATAAAGATTTTTTTAAAAAGGAACTGGGGAAAGTAAAACGGAGCTGGAGTGGAGGAACTGGTTTGAAAGCTCCTAGAAAGGAGGCAGTTACAGGATTTGGAGATGTGTTGAATGAAAGAGGCAAAAAAAAAAAAAAAAAGAGAAAAGTTAAGAATATCGCCCATTTTTAAAAAGACTGGCTGGGTAGCGAGGCTAGCACTGACAGATATGAACATTAGTGCAGGAGAAGCAGGGGTGCTCATGCATGAGTTTGGATCTGCTGGGTTTGAGGTGCTGATAGGATTTTGTCCTGGAGCTTAGGAAAGTCTTGAGCTCATTGATGAAATTGAATCTGTGGCAGAATATAGAAGCCCTCTGCAAAGAGCAGTTCCTTTCGACTTCAGGAACAGACTAGAGAAGGGGACCTAGACAGAGCAAGACCTATATACCAAAACATGTAGTTTTTGTTTCTGATGAGGTCAGTGAAATCCCCTCAGGATTTATCTTGTAGTCCTGTACCTTATTCTGTAGATCCTTTGTCTGTGTCATCCATGTGGATGAGTCACGGCCAATGCTTGACCAGTTTGCTCTCTGTGAGAGCCTGAGAGAAAGTTTTCTCTCTATGTGACTCTCCCCAGGCACACTATAAAACTTTGATCTCTCTCCTCTATGGCTCCATAATCTCCTTGATCAGAAAATTTGGGGCTCAACTGAGTTTCATGATGTTACAGTACAGGTTCTCCTATGAACTGAATCTCCGCTGACCTTGAAAGGCTAGGGCCAAAATGTTGGCTGGCCTTGTGACTCTTCTATTTCTCCAGTTTTGATCTGTGAACTTAGATTGTTAACCATCCAGAAGAAAATCTGATTAGTACCCTGCAGCATATGCCATTCACTTTGCCTTATCTGACTCAATTGTTTTTAGTTGTTGTACATTTCTATTTGTATTTCTTCTTTTCGCTTCTTATACTAGGAGACTATATGATATTTACAGAGGATATGGGGAATTGTAAATCCAGGAATGGATATGGTAAGTAATAGGAAGGGAGCTTGTGAGAAGCAGGGAGTTGTCAAGTGTGAACCACTGGGGAAATCATGCACACGAAGCCTAAAACGTGTCTGTTGGATGACACACTTGATGCCAAGTCCGTGATTTTCTGAGGACCTTTACACCGTCTGCTCCCAGGGTAGAGCACCTCTAATTTCCAGTATACTTGGAGGGAAGAGATGATTAAGACCAAGAGGTGAACAAGCCTTTTACAGTTGAAGTCACCCATCAGCTCCTCCAACCTTTCAGGTGAAATCATTTTCTGCCTCCTTATCACTGCTGGTTTGTGTTCATGTTTCACAATGCACAGTTGTTGAAAAACTGCTGTCTATGGTAGTCATTTCCTTGTAGAACGTTCAGTAATTTGGACTTGATCTTACAAAATGAGTGAGAATTGGCTCCTATGCCAACTGCCCTCCAGGAGCCTTTCCTTCTGTAAAACAGGGCTCCACCTTTTGCCCCTGGGCTGAATTAAACCTTCCCGTAGTAGAGAATGATCCAGAACTAATGCAGACTTTCAGGTCCCTCCCTGCCTTTTTGATGACTCATACATTCCCAACCATTGCCCCTGGGCACTCAGTTGAGCTTCAGATGTCTTTGTTAGTAAATTGTGGGTCCTAACCAACAAGCCTGACGAGAACTGGGAAGTTGTGCACTGCCATGCTAGGTTCTGTAATGGTCAGGAGGCCTGAGAAAGAGGCATTCTGAATTTACAAGCTATAGGGAAATGGGTTATGATACAAGATATCAAATCTAAAGTGGACTTTTGACTGGATAGATAAAAATACAGCTTACAAATCTAGCAAAGAAAATGGTCATGATATAGGAAGTATGAAATAGGATTGATATAGTACCTACAAATAATCTAAATACTATAGGGGGAATATTAACACCCTACTTGCTAGATGTCCAATATGCTGGGTTCATGTTCTCTAAAATTGAACAATAAATTTTAGGAACAATGGAGGTTAAAAGCGATATTTATTGAGAGGAAAATAGCTTCTATCTAGGAGAGACATAAGGGGTCCTGAGCAGGTGGCCAGGGGCCTTGCTTCTCAAGGGAGTTTTATAGAGCAAAACCATGAGGTGAGCCAGACATAAGGTAGGACAAAACTATCGTCAACTAGTAAGATTGCAAATATAACTGCTTAGTTACTATTGAGCCAATGGAAAATTACAAGTGCTCAAGAGGTGGGACAAAACTATAGACAACCAATAAGATTGCAAGTATAGTTGCTTAGGTAATATTGATTAAATGGGAGATCAAATCGAGGAAAAAGGGAGTTGTGTAATGAGTGCAGATGGAGTGAATGGGACTTTTCAGGAAGGAGTGGGCTAGGGAGGTTTTGGTCCCCCACCAAGGGTGACTGAGTATCCGGTTTAGAGTATCAATCACTGCTGTTCCCTAGGAAGTACGTGGGTGTAATCACTTCCCTTTGTCTTGAAGCCTGACCTTTAATGAGCGTGCCTCCAGCCATAGCTCCAATAGGTTCTTACCTTCCTTCAGCACTGACTCCAGGACTCAGTCCTGTCTGACTGCCTGTACTATGTTAACTAACTTAGCTGTCTCTAGTAGTCACATCCGGCCCTGACCTGGCTCTGCTCAGCACACCTATAAATTCTTTCATGTTCATTTCTAATGGGTTACAAATTAGGAGGTGGAGTGGGGCTAGGGAGAGGGCAGATGTATCTGTTTCACTCAAAATCTCTGAAATCACCCTCAAGAGATCCAGGGGGATCCATGGGCTGGGACGGGCTGACCTTTATTTTGACTCTCCTTCCTTCCCACCAACTAAGGCTAAGTGGATCTCCAGCTATCCAGATATAATAAATCCCAACTTGGGATGTGGGGGAGGTAAGGAGCAAGGTCTGTAACTCGATAAGGGAGGACTGTCATGTCCTTTGTTCAGCCTTGACCTAATTCTCTAACCCCAGACACAGGGCTTTCTTTAACCCAAAAGATAGGGGGCCCATCATGTTCCTGAGCCTGTATTCTGCCTGGGGCCTTTTAGGAACTCCAGTTTATCAAGGTGTTGGTTTGTCTCTTGTCTTCACCAATCAGTTGCATTCCATCTCCCATGAACCACACGCTACCACTGGGCTGGGCCTGCCAGCTTGGCCTGCCACGATACCCACGGACATCAATCAGTGCATTCCTCTCTTTGCTCTCAGGTTCTGGACCTCTCCAGACTGGCCTAGTCAGATACCCTCCGCAGCCTGCTCTTTCTACCAGTCCTATGGCACTTCCTGTCTGTGACGATGACTGGTTGTGAACTCAGCGAGCAGCCGTTGTAGCACCACGTCTTACAGATCCCAGCTTCTCCACAGCCCACAAGCCTTGAACCCTTGCTTTTTCAAGCTGGGTTCTGGAGTACCAGTCTGTGGGACTCCAAAGGATGCCACCCTTTTCAGCCTCCTCTGAGGAAGGCCCCTCAGGGTAGTACTTTTCAAGTGAGTTTTGGGTGTTGTGGTCTGGGACCCTGCTTCTCTGCCCACAGCTGGTTGGCCAGGAATCAGGACTTGGGTTCAAGGAAGCTTTCTACTGACTGGAAAAGGCCTGCCCCTGAGCTACCCTGGTGAAGGGATTTTGTCTGGCTTGGGTATTCCCTATTTGATGGCAACTAGCTGGCCCAGATGGATCCTCCTTCTAGAGACTTAGAGAGTGAGGTAACTCACTGCAGTCAGGCAGAAAAAAGGAGAAACAAGCAGAAGTGGTAGACAGTCCACTTCTGAGAAGATGTTTCTGCCTTTCTGGGCATCTGAATGTCAGTCTGCTTCTCCTTCTTCCCTACAAATCTCCCTTACCTCCTGCTGGGGCAGGTTTTCCTCCTTTGAGGTTACTCGAGGTTTTGTTCCTACTCAGTTCTGCAGGAGTGAAGACGAAACCCAGAGGGTGCTGGGAAAGACATGCAGTCAGAACATCTTGGTCTGTTTCATAATTTTAGTAGCTGTGGAGATGAAAACTTAGATGATACCCTTATTATACGTGGGTGTGACCCAGGGAAAATAGACTAGGAATTTGGTGTTAAAAGCAAAGGTTCAGAGAACTTCTCAGCCTGGAGCAAGGGGCTAAATTAAATGTAGTAATAATCAAAATGTGCAAAGGAAAATTTCTCCATCCCCCCTGAATGAAGCATCTAGATCTATAGCTCTTTTAAAAAACACTTGGGGGCTGACAAGATAGCTCAGCGAACTAAAGCACCTGCTTAGGCAGAATGCAGAGACCAGGGTTCCTTCCTGGCCTACCATGCTGGCCCTGCACCCAGGGTATGCTGAGACAGTGATTGAGACTGAGCCTGGTGGCGCACACCTGTAATCCCAGCGCTTGGGAGGCGGAAAGTAGGAGGATCACTATGAGTCCTATCTGTGTAGTGAGACCCTGTAGACCATGTACTAAATACATTTAAAAATAAAAATAAAAACAAAAACACTTGGAATGTGTCATTGGCTGCAGGAAAATAATAGGTAGAGTGAGGGAATTGCTTCAAAGGAAAAGAAAATATCAAGCTAAAGTACCTTATTACAAGCTCAGCATCCCTTGGTCGAGGCAAAGGTTTGCCCAGGAGGCCACTTGGGGCTACTCTAATAGCCAATAGGGTTTTCCATGGGAGGCAGAAGGGGGTCGGTGATATCCGAGCACCATCCTGATTCTTCCATCCCTCTTCCTTTCCATTCTTCTTTCCTTCATCAAACACTCATGGAACACTGCTGGTCGATCACCATTGTAGGTATTTAGCCTAATGTAGGATGAGAAATACAGAAAAGTTCATGGAGAAGCTTGAATCTTGAGGAATAAGGAGTTCAGTTGTTTTGGCTGACTTTTGTTGGTGGAGGTAGGAAGGGAATCTTGAATTGAAGAGAGGTGAAAAATTTGAACTGGCTGGAGGTGGGGAAGTCAGAAAGAAAGACTTGACCACTTCCTAGAAAATCTTGCATGCCATGCCAAGGGGTGAAAATTATTTTTAGGTTAATTTTTAAGTATATTTAAGCAGTGATCAACACACTCAAATCAGAGATTAGATGCCATGCTATCAGGATGGAGGATAGACTGGAAGGGAAACAGCTTAGGGCAGGTAATTCAGTTAGCTAGCATGAAACCTTCCCTTTTTTTTCTTGACAAAACTACTTTCTGGGGAAAGAGCTGAAAATAGTCTTCCTTGCCTCCTTAGCAGCAAAGCTATGGGTATAGGAATTGGCCAATGGACTCTGTGAATCCTGCTGTGGTGGGACTTTCAGGAAAAAATTTCTTCCTATTAAAAAGAGTCAATCAAGGAGAAAAAATCTTCTTTTCTACTTTTAGACTTAACCTGTAAAAATGTGATATTGGGATCTATGCAAGGTTTTTTTGAGCACTCAAGAGAAAGCAACGGAATCAAAGCGTGGTTGAACCAGAGCCCTAACGTCATTGGGTGGCCAATTTAACCAGGCCAGTGATTGCCTCTTAAGGTCATGATGAGAAGTTAAAGAGTCAACACAGTGATTACATATACATGGAATATATACATTATATAACTGATCTTTACCATGTAGAATAATGTTTTAGTTGTCTCTCCTGTTGAAACATAATACCAACAACCATAACTTAAAACAAGATGAGTTTAACTTGGCTTATAGTTGGGAAGATAGCTCAGCGGTCTAAGTACCTACATGGCAAGTGGAAGGACCAGGGTTTAATTCTCGGTACCACATGCCATCTGGCCTGAAGTCCCACCATGCCAACCCTGGAGTCCCACTATACCAGCCACTGAAACTAGGCGTGGTGGCACATGCCTGTAGTCCTAGTGCTCAGGAGGCTGAGACAGGAGAATGAGTCTGAGCTGTGTAGCAAGACCTTGTACCAAGTAAATAAATAATGGCTCATATTTTAAGGGAATTTAACCTCTGGTCATCTGGCTCCACTATAGAAACATGGTTTAGAAGCTGCTTATTTTATGATGGGCCAGAAGCAGAGCAGGAGAGCAATGTCAGGAAGGAAAGGGCAGGGGATGAGACAGACCAACTCCACTCTTCCATGATCCTCTCAGACATACCTGAAAGTGTGCTTTACCAATCCCCCATGTGGATCCCAAATCCAATCGTGTTGACACTGCTCCCTAACTGCCGTATCCCCCTGCTTACCAACTTCATCCTCCAACACATCTCCTTAAATAACAGTCTCAAAATAGAGATAACAGCAAGTTCATGCTCCTGCCTACTTGTGGACAACTAGAAAGGCAGCTCTCCCTTCCTCAAGGTCTCAGGAGCCCCAGCAATTCAAAAGTTTAAGTACAAGTCTTTTCTGAGAATTAAGGCAAAATCCCAGCTGTGTGCCTCTATAAAAATAAAAAGCACATTAAGCAATCCCAAGATACAATGGCACAGGGTAAATATTCCCATACCAAAAGTGAGGACTAGGATAGTGGAAAGAATCGGACCAAATGAAGCCCAAAATATAGCAGGACAAACATTAAGTTCCATAGGCCCATATTTGGCATCTGGGACACACAGTGGGAAATGTGAGTTCCAAAGAACTTGGATGACTCCACTCTTTTAAAAAATTATTTATTTATTTATTTATTGGATATAGTGTCTTGCTAAGCAGTTTGCACTCATAGTGATCCTTCTGTCTCGGCCTCCTCAGCACTGGTGCACCATCAGGGACAGCTCAGCATGTGGTACTGGGGATTGAGCTCAGGTCCTTGTGCTTGCCAGGCAGGTATTTATGCTGCTAAGGTATCCCCCCAGCCCAACCTCACTCTTACAGCCTTGCTAGTTGTAGCCCATAGGGCCTTTGTCTTTGGCTACTTGTACTTATCCTGCAGCTTTCCTTGGTATGAATTTCACATTACTGACATCCCCAACTTTTGAGTACACCTGCTGGGTTCAGGCCAGCACATTCTGTTAGACAAATGAAAGGAGACATCTTTGTTGGGCAGCCAGGGGTCATCCCTAGAATGGAGTGAAGCTCTGGCCTGGTGCAAACCCCCAGACTTCTTGAGGAACAACAAAGGCATAGAGTTTTGGTGTCTGTTTTAGATAGCAAGGCTAACAAAGAAGGCATCATGATAGTTTGGCAGAATAATTAACTTTTATCTGATTATTCTTTCTGGAGCCTCTTTGTTTTCCCCATAAAGTCAAATCTCTACTCAAACTGGCAAAATAATTTGTCTTCAAGATGTTCCAATTCCTAGGAGTTAGCAGTTTTCTGCCTCCTGAGTCAACTGGACCTACTGGGTGTCACCTGAACTCCATGTATCTCCAAAGTGCCTTCAGCTTCATTACTTATAAATTTATTCACTACCTTCTCAGGGGCTTTTTGCCTGGCCTCCCAGGCCTTCCTGGGAAGTCTACGCAGAAGCCTCCCCGATCCTACAACTCTTGCTTTCTGCATGCCACTAAAAGCAGCACCATGCAGGCAATGCTAAGGTCTGCTGTCATAGAAATAGCAGACAGGGGCCTTTGGACCATGGCTGCAGCAGCCTCTGAGTGCCTGGATAGCCAAACGTAGTAAAACAAACCCTGGGGAAACAACTTCCAGGGAGGCCCTGCTTGAGGGTCCCAGGGATTCTCTTCTTAAAAAAGGAACTTACACTTTTCATCCTTGAGCCTTTGGTGGGTGGTGTCTTGCAGATGTGTGAGCTGTCCTCTAGGCATATTTTTGCTAATTCCTGCACAAAGTACTTGGTATATTTTTAAAGGCACTAATCTCTTTAAAAACAACACCTCTTTCAAACCTAAATTTACATTTGGTTCCTTCTGGGCCACAAGTTAAACGTTTCAAATTTTTCTACCCTGCCACTTGCCCCTCATATTTTTTTTTCTTTTTCTTTTCTTTCTTTTTCTTTCTGTATTTTAGGAAAGGGTCTACAGGATGTTCAGGCTCTTACTATTAGACCAGACTTGTAGTGATTCTCCTGTTGACACCTTCCCAAGTGCTGAGATTACAGGTGTGCACCACCATGCCCAGTCTCAATCTATGTCTCAGTGTGGGGGGGGGCAGCAGAGCCAGCATGGCAGGCCTGGGGATTGAACCCTGCGCCCCTGAGCCTGCTTGCAGACACTTTACTGCACTGAGCTATTTGGTCGGCCCTCATTTTCATTACAAATCTAGTTAAAGGCAGCCAGTAGTAGCCACAGCACAATCAAAATGTTGGGGGATCTGACAAGTTCCTCCATCAGATTAAGTAACCCACTGCTCGGATCTTATTCTCAGGGCAGAGGGCCACAGGTAATCCTAGGGCTTCCAAAAAATCAAGTCAAGAGCAGGGCAAGGCTGAGGCTGCAGCTAGGAATTCAGGATGTAGTGTGGGCCATCGATTCATACTTTCGCAGGTTTACCGACCTTGCAGCTTTCTGAGCATCTGCCTGCCAGGCACTCTGTCCTGCTTCTCAGTACCTTGCCCCATGCCAGCCCTTGCTGTTTGTTAATGGTTCTGTTTGCCCACTCTGACCTTGACGGTTTTGGAGATTTCCTTAGCTACTTTCTCATTACTGAGACAAAATACCCAACACTCAAAATTAAAAGGGAAAAGGTTTATTTGACTCATAGTTTGTAGAAGTTTCAGTCTATGATTGGCAGGCTCTGAAGCAGGATGGCATGACAGACAGGTCATGCAGAAAACAAACATGCAGGATGGGAAGAAGGTAGCAAAGCAACAGGCTACCTTGACAGTGTCATTCCCTCCCCTTTATTTTACCCAAACTACTTAGGGCAGGTAGTACTCACACACTTAGTCCTAGCACCCTTGAGCCTAGCACTGCACCATGAATCACTTCTAGCATCACACGCTGCAGATCCAGCCTGAAAAAACTCTGCCAATGGCCACATGAGGCTTTGGGGGACACTGAAACACAAGCCACAACAGAGATGATCACTGTCTGTCAGTTAAGGTGATTTTATCCTCCAGGATTGGCTTTCCAAATGTGGCTCGCCCCAGAAACACTGAACAGAATTGGGCCTGAGAGCAGTGAAGGCAGTCTCTGAGGGGATTTGCTGGAATCCCAGGGAAGAGCACTCATGAGAAGGTGTCTAGAGCGAAGACTGCAGGTTGGCAAGATATCCTCTTCCTTGACCCTGGCTTCTGTCCCTGCAGTCTGAGGCTTGGCTGGATCTTTTACCTCTGCAGCTATTCTGGTTTGGGGCATGCAAGAGGAAGACAGCTCCTGAGTGCTGGCTCTTCCAACCTCGCACACACTTTCCTGAGAAGGGCCGTGCTGGGGGCAGCCTCAGAGCAAGTCACCTTCTAGATGGAGCTGGAGAGATCACTCAGCCGGGGAGGTGCCAGCCACTCTCCTCAGTCCTCTCACATCCTCTTTCAAGGGAAGAGCATGGCCTCGGGGCCACGTGCCTCTGTAGGTAGTAACACCTTATGCAGAAAGATTAGTACGAAGGTCTGGGTAGGCTTTGGAGCCAAACTGCTTGGGTCCTGGATTGAAATCCTAGTTCTCCCTGTGCCAGCAGAGCAACTATGGGTATGTCTTTAAATTGCCCTGAGTTTCCATTTCTACTTGCAAAATAGAGGCAATAAGTACACTGACCGGATGGTGTTACTGGCAGGATTTTGATGAGTTGACCGATGACCTGGCACACTGGTAGTGTCCATAGTGGTGCACAGCAGTGTTTCAGCCTCAGCTGCTCCTCGTAGGTATCCCCTGTCTCCTGTCTGGGGCTGTGTAGGGAGCAGGCAGACAGGGGACAGCACATTCCTGGACTCCCCAAGGCGCAGAGCGGAATGTGTGTGTGTGTCCAAGGGGTGCTGATCTGTGAAGCAGACCCTGGAATGCACCGCGCTCATCTGCTGAATCCCAAATGGAAACAAACACAAATACTTCCTATAAACAAAGACTGTCTTAAACAAGAGAATAAACCAATGAGCCGGTCTGAACTGGAACCAAAGCTCTGAGTTTTCTGATGATTTTCTTTCAACCTAAACAGAGTTCTCCCCAGCTCCCTTCAGAGACCTGACTTTGTTCCAGGCCTGGATGCCGGTTGGCTGCCTGCACCTCCCTCTCTTGGGCCCAGCCACGTGCCGCTACTCCAGCTGTGGGGAATCCTTCCAGCTGCTGAGGCCGCTCTTGTGATGCCAACCGACTGAGGGGAGGAAATGTGTCCTTTGAGGGGCAGGGAGCGTGTTTATCAGACAGGCAAGCTCTGCCAATCCAAGACATGTGAGTCTGTTGGTGGATATTGGGGCACAGCAGGGCAAGATCCCTGAGGATCCCATGAAGGGACATCGCGTACAGGTGCAACTTCTCAGTTAAGCTAAGGGTTCCACGCTCTGTCTCCCACTAAACCCAGGACTTTGGACTGAGCAGGTTCTCCTTTCCTTCCCATTAATTCAGGTTCCTGAATTCTGTACTTCTTGTGTTGGCTCTTTTTCTTTTTTCCCTCTCAGTACTGGGGCTTGAATCCAAAGCCTTCACACCGAGATGCAGCTTTTATTTTTATTTATTTATTTACGTTTTGTTTTGGTGGCACCAGGGATTGAACTCAGGCCCTTGTGTTTGCCAGGCAAGCACTTATTCTACTGTGCTACCTCCCCAGCCCCTTTTATTTTTATTTGAAACAGGGTCTCCCTAAGGTGCTAAGTTGCTCAGGCTGGGCTCTAACTGATCCTCCTGCTTCAGCCTCCTGAATGCTGGGATTACGAGTGTGCATCGCTGCATCCAGCTTTGGCTCTCTTTTCCTATCCATCCAGCTGGGTCCACCTAGGTGTCAGCTCTGCCCACTTCCAAGCCTCTGTCCCATCCTACCCACATGAGGCTCCTAAGGCCAGCTCTTTCACTTTCCTAACCTGTGCCACTATGAGGCCCTGCCTCTCCTTTCTTTACTGGTGGGTCCCACCCAGATCAGATAGCTGTGGTTGCCTTCTTGGGTAGCAACTCGCTTGGCCTTCAAACACTCACTGGATGCTCCTAAGAGTCAGGCAGGCAGCTGTCAGGAATGCAACATAAACTAAGCCTGGTGCTTGGGGAGTGTTTGGCACTGGGGCCCGTGCCCTCACTCCTTCCCTCTGCCTCCTGGGCGTCCTCCATACTCTGTAGCTCTCAGCCCCAATGGCTGGGTCCACCTGCCATCCCCACATTTGCTGCCAGGAATGAGAATCGGGTTCTTCAGCGGCATGCAAAGCTCTTCATGATCTTCCCAACTTTAGCTCCTAAGTTTGGTCTCCCCATCATCTACCATCAGCCCAGCTCCACACACATCCTCTCACTCTCTACCAGCTCTGGTTTACACTCAGGTCCCAGCCCCCATTTCCATGTGTGGTCTTCTCCTTCTCTTTCCCCAAACAAAGGCAGACTGTGGGGCTCCTGTAGGCTTATAGCCTTAGGTACTCCAAGAGAGAGAGACAGCCATAGGGCAATGACTTTTGAGGTTGTTCGGGCCCTAGCTGACCTTGGGGCATATATGACAGGCTGAGGGGCTTTCTCCTCCTCCATTTTTCCCACAAAGCAACAGTGTTAAGAGAGAAAACCAGTTTCCACCCCAGGCCACTGATGGTGGCACTTAACTTCACAGAGTGGCTGCATGCAGGAGGGAACCCCAAACACCAGTTTCTTTTCTTGAAGGAAGCCTGAGGGATGCCAAGAAATGGATAAGAAGTTTCCAGTGAGATTCCAAGCTGGGGATCCACCCTGATGATTTCCCATCAGGACAGTTTCCTTATTGGGGTACAAACTGGGGAGAATGCATTGGAGCCATTTTCTCCTCGGAAGCTGACCCACATGTGGCTTCTGGGGGAGGAGCACCCACACAGCCATTCCTAGGGCAATCCTGATGCATCCCCTAAGCCATCCATTGATGTATGTGTACAGGTGACAAAGTAGGTCTACACTGCGTGTCACACATATGTGCTGGATGGAGGTTGCTGGTTGTGGGAGGAGGGGAGTAGAATATGGGGTGGGAGGAACTCTGGCCAGTTAAGACTAACACCACCTGTCTTGCCAGTGGCTTCCGTTGTCCAGGGCTGCTACTCCAGCAGCCCCTCTACCCTGAGGCCTGGTGACCCGGCTGGCTCTGATCTCATTGTCAGCACTTGTCAGGGCCAGAATGAGGGTGTCTATACCAGCAAATTGGAGGAGCAGCAGGAACAGAACAATGCATGACTCAGAGTTCCATGCTTCTGTTGTGGGTTCTAACTTTAGGCCATTGTTCCATTCCTCGCTTTGCCTTTCCCAGAATTCTGAATGGGTGTGGGGGCCAGCTGGCCAAGGTGGAGATTAGGAAGCATGGGGTGGGGCTGGGGAGAGAGGGCAGGACTGGGTTGTGGAGGCTGGGTTGGCAGTGGTGGTGTGGGAGGGCCTTGGGGCTCTGGAGAAAGATGACCCATAAGATAAGGCTCTCTGTTGCCCCTCCAGAGTGAACCAAGGCTTAAGTTAGGAAGCAGGTACTTGGGATATTTGTAACACTCAGATATGTTATTTGAGCTTCAGGGAAGAAGAACTGGAAGCTCCGTAATGCTGAGTCACCTGGGTTTGCAAGGAGTAAAAAGTGAGTCTGTGAGAGGGAGGAGATCCATGACCAGGGGCATAAGTGCTGGGGTGCAGGTGCCCCTGCCCGTGGTCCTGGTCATGGTGGCCAGAAGGACAGAGGAGGTTGTCCATGTCATCACACCCTGTTCCACGCATGGTTCAAACATGAGAATGGATAAGAGATGAAGGCCATTAGACCAGAAACCCAGCCAGACCCTGCTCTCCAGGCTCAGTCATCACTGTTGATTATGAATAACATGGCATCTGCTGTCTGGGTCTTGGTGCTTATGTGTTTCTGGAATGTTCTTCAGAGCCAACATTTCCCCCAAGCAGAGCATGGTGCCTTAGCCATAGCTCCTTTCAGGATGACATGTGTGCAAGTGGGTAGGAGCGCTTGTGTGCATGCGCTATGGGCAGCGATAGGTGGGTTAAGTCCCCTCCCTGAACCGTGAATAATGGTTACAGAGCTACCTGAAATCAGTGTTTTATCTTTTCCTTCTCAGTCCTAGGGATTTAACCCAAGTCCTTTACAGAGTTACATCTCCAGCTTTTTTTTGGATAAAGGTCGCAGTTTGTAGTGCAGGCTGGTCTTGAACTGAATAGCCCAAGCTGGCCTCGAACCTGTGGCAATCCTCCTGCCTGAGCCTCCTGAGTACTGGGATTACAGGTGTGTTTCATTTCTGTCTTAAGACAGAGTCTCACTAGGTTGCTCTTTCCAAAGCTACTTATGAAAATCAAAGGTTTCTGTCATAATTTGCTACACAACCATAGAACTGTTTTCTTCGATGTTCTTTTCGTACGAAGGAAATAGCTGGAAGGTAGGAAATGGGAGGAACAGATTTTGACTCACTGAAAATTCAGTTGTAGTTAGGGTAAAAGATAAACTGCTAGAAAAAGTGAAGAGCTGCAGAATCATGGGACGGAGTGAGATGGAGTTGGGAGTGTTCTCTGCCGTATCCAGTCATTCAGGGAACCAAGCTGATGGCAGTTCTGCCAACTTGGGCACTGGTTTCAAGGATGTTCCAGTATTGCCATTGCAATTGGCTGAAGGAACACGGAGAGGGGTGATAAGTCACTGACGTGTGTAGTCTGTCACGAAACTAGTCACATGTTCCAGGGAAAGAGGACCAGAAGCATGATATTAGGCTGCCTGCTTCCGGGAGCGAACTCTCACTGTGGACCAAAGGGGAATGGCACTTGGTGGACAGTTATGCTGTGCTATGAGGATCTAGACCAAAATGAAATTATCTTCCTAAATAGCAATTTGCCTTTTAGATGAATGGGTGGCTCGCACTACAGAAGCATTTAGCCTTGCATCCCTTCATCTATCCATCCACTCATTCAGGCCTTATATCTCTTCATCATCCATTGAAACATAAGAAATCTACCAGCTAACCAGGAACTTACTGGATAGAATTGGGTTCTGTGCCTCTTAATATTTTTGCGAAGTTTTCTCATATAAATTTTCAGCATGTCTCCAGTCAAGACCATCTTGTTAAGTATTACTTTTTAATTTCATGGAAACTCAGAAATATGAAATACCCCCTTTTCCCATTTATGCACTCCTTAAAAAACTTCATGCCTGTGTGCTGATAGGTTCCTGTAGGAGGCAGGCTTCATGGAGTGGAGAATCATTAGGGTGAAGGAAGGCATAGCGATCTGACGTCTTTCATGTGAAAGAAGTAACCAAGTTACCCAGAGAGCCATTAAAAATCCAAGATTAGAACAGATGGATTTTTTTTTGGCAGGCTCAGGATGCCTTAAGGGCTGGTCTGGTAAGTCATGAGGATCTGGAGTTTGAACCACAGTATTCTGAGCCTGACTGCTTTGCTTAAACAGGCACTTAAACAACTGAGCTAATGGGCAGTCCGCCACCACCCACAAGATTAGAACAGAGAGGCACATCATTGAAAGCTAGTTAAAAACAAAGTGGTGTTGTGGGACCAAATGGAGGGAGATTAAGAAGCAGGAATTTCAACCTCATGGACAATTTTGCAATATGAGGCAGGCACCAATGTAGAGAGATTGGCCAGGGCCGGGGTTGGCAGCCTACACTTCGTAGGAGTACTGAAGGTTTGATGTCACTGTTTCTGGTGGGAAAGAGGTATAACAATAGGCCACATGGGGAAAGAATGACAATGGTGGCAGAACCCTTTTTTGCATGGATCCTTCATTTCCACCCAGTTCATCCTCTGGGTAACTAGAAACCAACTTCTACCTAGATATAACAGAAGAAATTATGGAAAAAAAAATGTATTTCCTGGAACTAAGCAATTTGAATAGGCAACACTTAGACAATTATTGAAGACTGTCATAAATCTTAGCTCTGGGCGGACACATAGACTCCCTGTATGGGCAAATTAAAGTCACCAGACAGATGAGTGAATTCAGTGGCTCTAGACAAGAGGTTCATTCAGAGAAATGAGAAAATTTATACTCCCATGAAATTGACTCCAATAAACTCAATTAAAAAAAGAAATACTCTACATATATATTCCTAATGAGATAAAAGAGAAATAATCTGACCTCAGAGTCCAGCAGTAGTTGAATCTACCTTTGATGTTTTCTTTGTAAATAAACATTTTCTTTTCTGCTGGGACCTAGGTGCTCCTTTTTTCCTGTCACCTCTCAGCTCTGTCTTATTTTGAGTTGGCTTCTTGCTCACATGGCCACCCAGGTGACTGTTAGCAGCCCCGGAAGCTCTCTTTTCTGACAGTTCAGTAGGAGTGGCTCTCTGGCCTGGAGCTGGTCAATACCCATCAGTAGTCACTTGGCCAGTAGACTGCCAGGCCTCCCCTGTCACGTGTCAGTCTACCTCTGGGCCGTGGGGACAGTGTCATCCTACTCAATCCACACTGAATGAGGAATAGGGCTTGTGCGGGTCCTGAAAGAAACAGCTGAGTGCCAGACCAGTGAACCACACAGACAAATCAAACACATACTACTTCCTCAGCTTCATTATTATTCATGTGGAAGGTAGCACACAGGCATTCTTGTATTTGCTTGAATTCTGAAAGCAAACCATCCATTTTGTTTTTTGTTCTTTTTTTTTTGTTTGTTTGTTTTGTTTTTTGTCTTTTTTTTTTTTTTTTTTTTTGAGACAGGGTCTCACTATGCAGTTCAGGCTGGCTTTAAGCTCACTTTGTAGCTCAGGCTGGTCTCAAACTCACAACAATCCTCCTGCCTCAGCCTCCCGAGTGCTGGGATTACAGGTATGCGCCACCACGCCTGGCCGAAACCATCCATTTTGAAGAATTGCTTGGGGAAATAAATCAATGAGAGTGGAGTATGGAAGGTATGTTTTAGCCAAATGTTTACATAAGAAATACCTCATATCTTGTTTAATTTTTTAACTAAAAAAAATCTCTTAAGAGAAATGATGTCAAAAGACAAAAACCATAAAACTTATGGATGGTATATGCATTATTGCTAGTAACAGAAAAGTAATAAAAATGAGACAACAAAGATTTTGGAGAACTAATTAAGGCAAAAAGGAATGTGTAAGAGTAATATAGGCGAAAGCCTTAGATTAGGCTATGTCAGAAAGGGAGAGGCATGTGAGGAGAGGGCAGTAGGGGCAAACCGGAGCCCATCAGGACACAGCGGTCCTCTGTCTACTACTCACACCCCCAGTGAGATAGCACCAGCTGCACAGGCAGCAACAGGATCAAAATCCGAGAGCAGAGGAGCTGAGAGGTGAAGGCCTGGCTGCTGCCCACACCAGCAAGGTCAGCCCGAGCAGGTTAGGCGGTTTGCAAAGTGAAGTGGTACCTGGCCATCCACTGACCTTTGGATTAAACAAATGACTGCTTCTGAGCCCCACATAAATTTCTCTTGGGCCTAACGCTAATCCACAGCCATACATGGAAGGAAATTCTATGATGTGTAGTTCCTAGAACTTAGTTGAGTGGTCACAGTACAAAGCCATCACAGTAATTAAATATGACAATAAAAGCAAAATGAATTGAACAGTAAAATAAAAAAAGTTTAGAGAAGAATTAACAAAATGAGTTTAATGAAAGTAAAAGGAAAAAAAGTTAAAAAAAGAAAGTAAAAGGAAACATTTAACAAGAACAAAACCAACACTTAATAAATTAGGAAATGACTCAATAGACCTATTAAACAAATCAAAGTGTTTGTGTAAAGGCTAGTAAAATAAGAACATTTTTAGCAATGTTTATGAAACAGAAGATCTCATAAAATATTGTGCATAATAAGCAGTACAAAAGCCTAGAAAGAGAAATTTCCATGATGAACACAGTGATAAATAATTGGAGACTGAAATAAAAACACCATTGGTGAGAGCACTATTACTTAGCCGGGCATGGTGGCACACGCCTGCTGTTCCAGCATTCAGGAAGCTGAGTTAGCAGCTTGCTGAGAGTTTGAAGCCAGGTTGGGCTATAGTGCTTTCAACACCAAAGTGAGCAATATAGTGAGACCTACCTCAAAACACCAAAACCAAAGCAAAAAGCCTTATAACTTGAACAAACAATAACAACCAAAGATAAATATAACAAAATGTCGAAGACATGTACATTGAAAATTCCAAAATATTACTGAGAGAAATTAAATAAAACTAAAATAAATAGAAAGATATACTATGTTCATGAATGAGGGAACTCAATATTAGGATTTCAAATGTCTCTGAACTGATCTATAGATCCAAAGCTAAATCAAAATCCCATCAGGGTTCTTTTCCAGGGGAAAGGAGGAGAGGTAGAAATGGACAAAATGATTCTAAAATATATTTGGAACAATGCAAAAGAGCTGCAATACCTAAATGAACATGGTTAAAACCAAGGTAAGGTAGAAGACTTAACTCTATTTGAGTTCATGACAGCAAAACCTATAGCAATCAAGATAGTGTGGGAGGGCACATACAACTCAATGAAACACACATGGTCGGTGGATTCCCACAAAAGTGTCCAGGCAATTCACTGGTGATATTTCTCCCAACACACGGAACTAGAGCAACTGGATATTTATTTGCAAAAAGCATGAATCTTGATCCTTATGCCATACCACAAAAAAATTAACACGAAGTCAACTGTAGACATAAATAGAGATGCTAAAATTATAACAATTCTAAAAGAAAACATAGAATACCTGCACATTGGGCTAGGAAGGTCTCCTAGGACACCAAACTCTTACAGTGTAAAAGCAAGCTATTAAATTGGAATGCATTGAAGTTAAACAACTTGTTATGTCAAAGATACTGTAACTGAAAAATTAAAAAGATGTGCTATAAATTGGGAGAAATATTTGCAATGTTATATAAGGAATTATCTTAATACTAAAAAGACAAAGAACTGAGTAATAATAAGTGGATATTACAATAAATACTTTACCAAACATATATAAATGACCAAAAAGCACATATAAAAATATCATTAGTCATCAAAGATACATAAATTTATACCATAAGGAAACATCACTATACACATACTAGAATAGTTAAAGTGTAAAAAGATGAGTCATATCAAGTATTGGTAAGAATATGGAGTATCTGCAGCTTTTTATACATTTAATATTGGGAATTTAAAGTGACATAGCCATTTTGAGAGTCAGTTTCTTGTACATTTAAACATATAATCCATCCATTCCATCCCTATTTAAGAGAAATGAATAATATATCCACACACAGATTTTTACATGTACTTATAACAACATTATTTGTATTAATCTCTGCACTAGTTTCCTGAGGATGCCATGACAAACTAACAAAAATCTGTTGGTTTAAACTGCATAAATTTATTTTCACACAGTGCTAGAGGCCAGAAGTCCAAAGTCAGTTTCCGTAAGCTTACGCTCAATTTGTTCCTTCACTCTTGCAGCCTATAGCTAGATGTCCTCCTAAAGCCTCAAGTGGTCACAGATGGGGTTTTTGGAGGTGGATGGATCCAGGGTGTATGATGCTGAGATCAATAATTAATTTCATGGTGGGGTGCTAGGATTAAGGGTGCCCTGCCCTGGCCGTGAGAACCACTTACCCTAAGGTGGATAGTTTGGATAAATTGTAAGAGACAGGAAGAGCATTAGGATTATTTGTTCCTTGCTTGATGCTTGCTGCCCTCTCTGCCTGTCCTGCTTTGGCATGGACTGTTTCTCCTCTGTGATGCCCCTCTGTCATGCCACCCTGCCTTAGAGCAGGCCTGATATGGACTGAAACCTCTACCAACTGGGAGACAGATAAAAGCTTGTCCTCCTTTACCTTTGGGTGTGGGGTCTTTTACCTCAGTAATGAGAACTGTGACTTAAGACAACTCTCCTTTCCTCTGGTGTCTGCCGGCACTTCCTGGTGCACGCCTGTATCACTTCTGTAAGCTACAAATCCCTCTCTGTTTTTCTTTACCTCTTCTTTTCTTTGTCATATTTCCCCCTGCATTCCTCTTACAAGGATACATATGAGGGCATTGAAGGCCTACCCTATGGACCAGGAAATCTCCCTGTTTTGAGATTCTTACTTTAATTACATGAGCAAGTATGGATCGGAGGGTCTCAAACTGGAAATCATTGACAGGCTCATCAATTGTTGAATGGGTGAACAAATTTGGTATGTTCCATACAATAGACCATACTCAGAACCAAAAGGAAAGAATTAAGGATGCTTGAGAATAAATCTTAAAAATATCATGCTGCGTAAAAGAAGTCAGACATGAAAGATAAATTCTTTCTGATTCCATTCATATGAAATTTTTAGAAAGACTTAGCTATATTAGCAGCAAAAAAACAGCTGTGGCCCATAGGAGAGAAAACTGTTAATTGCAAAAAAAGGGCTAGAGAGCTCTTTGACATGACTTGCAATACTAAAAAATACTTCATATTTTTGATGGAGATAATAGAACTTCATTAATTTCTTAAAACCAATTGAACTGAACTCAAACTTGGTAAAGTTTAAAATGTAGGTTATACTTCAGTAAAGCTGGTTTGAAGAAGAAAAAAACAATTTCCAAGAAACCTGAAAATCTAGGTAAGATGGTTTCTTTTTAAGGAAAGTAACTAAGTGGAGTCAAGAAGAAGAAGCACTGGAAAGCCAAAATAGAGAAATAAAAGGGGAATAAATTGAGAAATAAAATAAGGCTCCTCACCGAAATGCAAGATAAATTTGAGGAACTACACAAAGCGAGCACTGAGCTAAGCACGGCGGAGCTACTGCGGAGCCTGAGGCAGGAGAAGGGCGTGGCCAGTCTGCGAGCACATTGAAAGGCGCAACGAACACAAAACCCAAGAGATTTGTTACCTTTGGACTTTTCTGTTCCCCTGTCCTGTTCTCTGAATTCCCCCAGGCAGGTGAATTATATCGGGCAGTGCAGTAGTTGAGGCGTCACCTCACCATGCCAAGGTGTGAAGGGCAAATAAGCCCAGTCCCAAAGAGTTGTTTCATGGGGCAAGTAGCGGTGGAGACGCGTTTCTGGGCCAGCCTCTCCATGCTAGGGCTCGTCCACCCTCAGCTCCCTGGGGCTGTCATAGGTAGGAGGCCGGCCTCCCAGTGCCATCTAGAGATGCAACATCCCCAGGGCAAGATGAGTTCATGAATCAAAAGCTGTTTGGAACAAAAAATAACATATACTCAATATAGGTCTTTCAGAAAGAAATATTAGAGCAACTTTTAAAATGAGTAAATAAACTAAAAGTTACGAAAAGACATTAGTAATAACTAACACTTTAGATCAAGAACAAAAAATGTAAACAAAGGTCAAACAAAAACTTTAGCATTGTGGTTTATATGGAGATCGACTCCCAAGATTCATGCACGGAGGCAGGGTTTTAGGAGGTGGCTGAACCTAGGGAGGGGTGACAGCGTGACGTACCGGTAAGAGGTGCGATCTGAACCTTGCTGGCTGCTCTCTTCTGTCTCTCCTTCCCAGCTGCTGCCATGTGCCCAGCCTTCCTTGCTTCCTCCTTTGCCAGGCGGTCATGCTCTGGAGCTGGTGGATCGTGAATTAAATCTGTGATCTAAGGCCAGGGAGATAGCTCAGCGGCATAAGCACCTGCCTCACAAGGGCAGGGTCCCAAGTTTGATCCCCAGCATTACACACAAAAGTAATAAAAATAAAAAATAAATAAATCTGTGAGCCAAAATAAACTCTGCCTGTAGGTTGTGGTGTCAGGTGGTATCAAAGTGATGAGAAAAGTGGTTAAGACAACTAGACATGAAAAATAGAATAGCGGGCCGGGGACATGGCTCAGTAGAATAAGCACTTGCCTGGCAAGTGCAAGGTCCTGAGTTCAATCCCCAATACTGAAAAAAAAAAAAAAGAATACCTACAGGCAGAGTAGGGGGAATAAGTAGTGCATTGCACCTACCTGGGGAGAATTGACTTGGAAGACCCAGTGGAGATCATCTCCCTTAAGGAAAAAGAAGAAATAGAAAATATGAAAATGTGGAAAATAAAAGTAGAAGTGTTAATAATTAGATGGTAGCATTCTCAGAAAGAAAGATACATAGAAAAGTAAAGCACAGCTTATATCTGAAAAAATGATGGTGGTAAATTTCACAGTTGTTACATAATAGGAACGAGAAGGAAATAGAGGACAGATGGAGGGAGAGAAGGAGAATCCTTTAGATTGAAGGAGACTGCTGAGAATCAATGGGGAAAATGAAATGGGAATTCGAAATTTAGGAATAGCAAATTTTACAGGAAAAGTCTAAAAGTTCCCAGAGAGAAAGCCTACTTCCAAAGTAAGGAATAAGAGTCAGATTGACGGTCCAAGGTTTTTTCAAATGAGATTTGGTTATAAGAAGTCATAGAAGTATTCTTCTAAAAATATTACGAAGAGAGAAATTAGAGGTTGGAATTATATACCCAACCAAATCATCCCTGACGTAGGAGATGACAAAAATATCCTTAGTCCTGGAAAGCTTCAGAAGGTTCATCACAGAAGCCTCCAGCTCAGAGCTGCTCTGGATGAAGTACACAAAGCGCAAATGCAGAGCAGGACACGGCTGCCCCACCGGACCGCATAGGTCTGCATCTTGCTATTTGAAGCCTGGCATTCACATCAGCACCCATGTCAGCATCGGCAAGAGCCTGGGTGTTATCCGAGATCTTGCTAAAAATGCAAAATCTCCCCAAACACACACAGAATCAGTAGCTGCTTCAACAAGAGTATCCGGTATTTTGGGAGTTTCAGAAACTGTGGTACGAATAATGACATAACTGGAGTTGGAGTCTCCATGCTGGCACTTGTAGTGGTTACACTAGTTTACTTACCTTGCTATAAACTATTATTTATATTAATACCTTTCAAAACATAATAACTCTGCAGGTTCTTTGGCCTTTTTGTGTAATAATGGGGTCATCAATAGATAAATGGATAAAGAAAATGTATTTATATGCAGAACAGCATACCACTCTACCATAAGGAAGGATGAATTTAAGCAATCTGTAGGAAAACGGGTGCTCCTTGAATCCACACTGTGGAGCAAAAACAGATCAAATGCACAAGCTTATAGTTTCTCTTCTAGGAGACATTTAAAGTATTAATAAATCAAAGAGCAAAATAAAAGATATACAGTAGGAAATAGGAAGATGGATCTTTGGCAAATGAAACTAAGAAATGGAATGGGCGGTGAGAGGGGAAGAGAACTTAAAGAAATACGGTAAGTCATGCATTAAAATGTTCACAGCATTCTTATTTGTACCATCAAAAATCTAGTAATTTAAGTGCCAGTCAGCACAAAACTATACAAGTAAATTATGATATAACAAGATCAGATATCATACTGTAGACAAAATAACTAAAATGATCCATGACTATACGGATGAGTTATATAATATACTATCAAGAGAAAAATGTCTGATGCCCAAATTTTGCAGTCAGTATACTATTTTTGTGAAGCTAAAATCCACAATTTAATAAACGTTTGTACACTAAAATTCAATAAAATTTTTAAAAATTAGACTACAGATGATAATTGAGCTGAGACAGGCAAGGAAATGGATAGAGAAACAGCATATGCTTCCTGTGTTTCAATGTAGATTATTGTAAAGGTCCAGGCATCTCTTTTGCAGGGCTATTTTACAGATGATTATGTAACTACTAAAAGAACAAAAGCTTTCCATTTCCATTGCTGATTGCTACATAATAAGCCATTCAAGTTTAATGTCTTAAAATAACGTTTGTTATTATTATACTGTATAGTTTTCTGAGGTATGGACTCGCAGTGGGGCTTGTCTTTGTTCTGTAGCAGTTATAATCTGAGTGAGAATGCACAGCTAGGGGTTGGAATAGCTGGGGGCTGGCCAAATAGTCATCTTTTTCTATTCATGGGGTTGGCCTAGCCTTAAGTCTGGTGGCCTTAAGGTCACCAGATCTCTTATGTGGTGGCAGTAGACTCTAAGAGCGACTTCACTGAGGAGCTCAGATGTAAGCTACAAGTATTCTTATGATGTAGCCTCTGAAATTATGACACAGGGAGGCATAGACCCCGCTTCTCAAAGAGGGAAGGTATGTGATACAAGACGGGAGGAAGTGATGGCCAGTTCGAATACAAGCTACCAGATGACCTATCTGATGAAATAAATGAATGCATTAAAGCAGGTCTTATGTGTATATGTGTAAGGGAATTGTGAACCAATGGTAGCAATTAGAATAGTGTGGTGTAATTAATTAATTTCTCCAAAATTAGGATAGTGTGATAGTATTATTAGTCCATTTCTCTGTAAAAATTTAGTAAAATTAATCTGTGAAACAATGCCTAAACAATATTGTATTAAAACAAATGAAGTTGCAATGTTACGTAGGTCAAAATGTCAAATCAAGAAATTTCATGTAATTCAACCTACTAGTAATAATTGTAGAAATAGATATCATATTTACTTTCTATATAGGAAAACTATATAATAACATATTAACATTCCCCGAAATAATCTATTAATTGAATAAAATTTTCATCAAAACTCAAAATTAATTTTTAACCCCTCCAAAATGTTCTAAAGTAAATGGATTGATTTCATATGAAAAGTCAACAAAATTATGAAAAAGGGAAGTAATTTCTACGATAATAAAATATATTTAAAACTACAATAAACAAAAGCTAATATCCACATGAGAATATGCAAATGTAACAGTAGAAGTAAACAGAAAGACAAGTGCTTAGAAGGATTTAGGAGAAGATGAAATTTCATATCAGTAGGGAAAGGTTAGGCTATCTAACAAGCGGTATTTGAATAATTTGCAGCTTTTTGTAGTTGGATTATATATAGCTACTGCTTACAAAAACAAATTTCATGAGTACATATTTAAAGAAAAAGTCATTAATATATTCAAAGAGAATATGGGATTTTATTTTTGCTATCTCAGGATGGGAATCCTTTCTAATTGTGACGCTAAAGCAAAAGCAGCAAAGTAAGACATGTATAGATTTGACTGCATAGAAACTACAAGTCCACACTGTGGAAATCATTATAATGAAGAAAAATAAGGCATAAATTTGTCATCCAGGCCTGGTGGTGCGCCCCTCTAACCCCAGTGGTCTGGGAAGATGAGATAGGAAGATGGGAATTTCAAGCCTAGCCTAGATAATTTATTGGTTTGGTGAGACTGTGTCTCAAAATAATATATTTTTTAAAAAGCTCAGTGTGAAGGCCCTGGAGTTAATTCCCATCACAGAAAAAAAAGGAAAATATTAGTAAAAAAGAGAATAGCCTAATTGCAAAAAATGAATAGGGAATTTATAAAACTAAAAATCAATCAACTTAAAACATTTGATATTCAATAGTAAAAGTAAGTGAGATGTCATTTTCTTCTCTAATATATTGACTAATATTTCAAAAAGAATACTGTATCATGTTCTTTGGAGTATAAAGGCCCTGGTGCTCTTCTAACCCATTGGTTCGAGTAAAAATTAGTACAGTCTTCCCAGAGGTCTAGTTGACATTTCCATCAAAAGACAAAATTGTGCAAGCTTTTTGATGCAATATTTCTACTTCTGGGAAAGAAAGCATCCTGATCAAATAATTGAGGAGCTTTGAGTTAAACACAATGACTGAACATATGGCTTTTTCTCTGCCCCTTTAAAACCTCACTAGCCTGACATAAATTTAAAAGAGAGGTGTAAACTAGCAAAGAGATGATGGTAGAATGGGGTTGTCAACACAACTTTGGAAGCTAAAAAATGGAGACATGTGCGGAGGAGAGTGAAGTGGATGAACACGTGCATTTAATTTTGCTTTTTTCTCCCTGAAAACCCACTAAAGCCATAGTACAGGGATTATTCAAAAAGGCTTTAACCTATGAGGGAGGGGAGGTGGGAGAAGAGAAAAGAGGAACACAGGTCTGTTAGGAGCTGAATGTACCTGACGCATGCGAGGAACCTGGGGACTCACGGGCCGTACCGCAGAATCTTCAAGAGACCAAGAGTTGGGGGACTCGGGTACCTCTCGAAGGCATGTGTGTGGCTAATGTGAGAACATATTTATTTACAAGTTATGTAAGAGGCAGTTAGACCCCAGGACCTTCTCTACCCCTGTGTTCCTGGACGCTGGTGTCTCCCAGCAGGCAGGTGGCCAGAGTCTGCTCTCTGGACTGTCGGTGCCTGTCGTGCTGTGGGTCGCCATGCCAGGGTCTGTCTTTGTGGCCACAGTGCCTCTTTCAGAGCTGTGTGGTCCCCTGTGCTTTTATTTCTGAGGATTTTGTGACTTCAGGGCCCTTCCAGATAACCCAGTATAACATCTCTCAAAATCATTTAATCTCTTCCGCAAAGATCCTTGTTCTAAATAAATGAATGCAAATTTCTAGATTCCAAGGATTAGGGCGTAAATAGCTTTTGGGAGGTGTTTTTTCAGTCTGTCCTATATGCTAAATTAAGTGCATTGATGTTAAAAAGATAAACCAACTTTATATTCTTGGGACAAATCCTGTTGGGTTATGCTCTATGACTCTTTGAAATATGCTGCTGGATTCAATTTGTTAAAAATGTGCAGTCTTTATTTTTAGGCCTGACGCCTTGAGTATCATGAAGGGCACTGGTCTGAGTTTTGTAATCTCTGGGGATTTAGAGATCACAGCTACAATGTCAGATCTTTGTGTGTTTAACAGAACTAGGTTTTTGTTTTGTTGGCTTTATTTGTATTTCGTTTATTTATTTATTTATTTATTTATTTATTTATTTATTTTTGTGGTACTAGGGATCGAACTCAGGACCTTGTACTTGCCAGGCAGGCACTGTGCCACTGAGCTGTATCTCCAGCCCCCTCTTGTTCTCTTTAAATGAATTGGATGTTGTTCTTTATTATTTCCTTCTCTTTTCTCACTTTGGTTTTAATCTGCTTTTCCTTTAGTATCTTAAGGTGAAAGCTTAAATCATTAGTTTGAATATGTTCTGAATGTTTAAAATTACTGTTGTGATTTTTTGAACAATTATTCAGAAATACTTCTACAATAATCAGGATTTTTGTCATTGAGCTTTAATTTAAGAGCATTATAATCAGAAATTACAGTTTAAAATGATAGCAATTTCCCCCTTCTTCTCTATGGTGCTGAGGTACCAAAGGTCTCACCTGTGTTAGGCAAGTGCTCTATCACTGAGCTGCATAGGCTCAAGTTTCTGAATTGTGTTAGGCTTTCTGTGTGGTCTGGTATGTAGTCAATTTCTGTAGATCATTCTTGTGTGCCCAAGTATATGTATTCTGGGAATGGTAGCGCATGCCTATAACCTCAGCTGCCAGGGAGGCCTAGGCAGGAGGATCACAAGTTCAAGGCCAAACTGAGAAATGTTCTCTCTCTCTCTCTTTCTTTGTTTTATTACACAACTTCAGACAATTGTCTTTCTAAAAACTTTTGTTATGTAAGAAATCTGTTTTTAAAATATTTTGTATTTTGTAATTTACCTAGCATGCTCAGTAATTTGGAAAGTCACTGTAATCATGTGCTATACATATTCTAATCTATCATCTATCTATCTATCATCTATCTGTATGTGTTTTCAGTGTAATTGATTTGAAAGTAAATATTTGTGACTGTGTTTAAAAAGTTTTAATTTCTGTAGGTCTGTTTTACAAAGCTTCATATTTTCTCAGGTCATCAAATTTATGTGATCCTGAATTCACAGAGAAAAATTTTTTTTGCCATAACATGGTCACAATCCCCCAAAAAGAAACATATGACTTATGTCTCTGTGCACGCTCAAAGGTTCAATCCCCAGTTCCATGTTAGGTGGACATACATTTGAAGATGCGTGCATCTATGGATTGTGAGTGCTGAGTTCTAAAAATACACATCCATGAAGTCAAACTTCTTCAGTGTGTTGTTAAAATTGTGTGTATCTTTTTTCTATATATCCTACTGATTTTTATTCAGCTTGAATCCTGAGTCATTGAGATACACTGACAGTGCTCACTAGGATCATGGATTTGCCCAGTATTCCCTGGACCGATCACCTGTCCTAACCAATACTGATTCTTCCCTCTTCCCAGTACGTTACACCTGCTCGCGTTGTGCACTGCTTGTCCTTAATAATGCTTCTCTTAAAGTTTCTTTTATGGATAAAACTCCCCAGCTCTGTTGTCCTTATATTTGCTCACAACACCATTTACCTTCTTTTTTACACTTCTTTCATCCCGTGTTTGTCTTCGTGTTCTACGTGTATCACTGCACATACAGAAGCTTTGGAGAGCTGAGTACAACTGTTCTGACTGTTCTCATTGTTTAACAAGTGAATTTAGTTTATTTAACTCTACGGTGATTAGTATCTTCAAGCCTCTGCTTTCAGCTTTCTTTCTGCTGTTAACTTTTTTCTTTTTAAATTAAGCTCGTTTTTCTGCCATAGTGCTAATATTAATGTACCCTCCCAGTCGCCCCTTTTATTGATAAAACTTCCTAGCTATGTTGTCCTTACATTTATTTATGTTTCACTTCTTGTTTTTTTAGTCTTTTTTCCCCCTCTCTGGTTGTTTCTATTTGCTCTTGATTTTTCTTTTTGGCCTAGAGGTAGATTTTGTTTTATTCTAAATCACTAGAACTTATGACTCAGCATATTTTAGGGAAAGAGTAAATAAGGTTTTAATACAAAACAAAATCTCCCATGCAAAATATATCCGACAAACATATTGGTTTGGAGGAAATTTGCATTCTTTATTGATAAAAATACAATAATAAAAATATGTACCTTACCATGTGAAGCAACTGATAGAGATGTTTTGGGTCTTTTAACAGAATAATTTTGTAGATAAAATCAAGGGCAAATTAAAAAACAGGGAGTGTCTCATTCATCTTTTATTGGGAGTTCTAAATTTAAAAATCTATGTCTGGTTTAAAAGATTTGGTATTGTTACAATGTCAGTAGAACCTCAAGCATTCCACAGTGGATGGAATACTTTATTGAAACACCAATGACATTTTTGTAGATATAAACATCTTAAAGTTGATACAGAATCTCAAGGGATCCTGAATAATCAAACAGATCTGGAAAAGAAAGTTAAGGTGGAGGGCTCACATTTGCTGATTCTAAAACTTACCACAAAGCTAAAGAGATAAAACAGAGCGATACCAACATAAAGATAGACAAATACACCAGTGGAATGAAACAGAAACCAGAAAATCACCCTCACAGATACAGAGGAATAGATTCCAGAAGTGTGGCCAAACCTGCTCATGGGGAAAGGAGAATGTTTTCAGCTGATACCGGGAGACCTGAATATCCCCACACAAAAGGATTTTTTATTTCTGTGTACAAATCAATTCAAAAGATCTACACATAAGAACAAAAACTAAAACTGCAGAGCTCTTAGAAGAAAATAAAGGACAAGAGCTGTATGACATGCAATTTGCCAGTGCTTTTTTGGATATGATGCCAGAAGTACAGACAACAGAATGAAAAGTAGATAAATTTGATTTAATAAGAATTAAATCCTTTTTTGCATCAAAATACACTATAAACAGTAAAAGGAGACTTATGAAATAGGATAAAAGGATTTGCAAGTCCTATATTTGATAAGTTATTACTATCTAAAAAAGAAATCTAATGATCGAACAAAAACCAACCTGATTTAAAAACAGACAAAAATTTAAATGGAATTTTTTATTCCCAGAAGACACACAAATGGCCATGAAGTACATGAACAGATGTTCAGCACCTCTAATCTTTTTATTTTGGCTGAACTGAGGATTGAACTCAGGCCCCTGTGCTTGCCAAGGAAGCGCTTATTCCACTGAGCCATCTCTCCAGCCCAATATATCTATTTACTTATTTATTTATTTGGTGGAAATAAGGATTGAACTCAGGCCCTTATGCTTGCCAGGCAAGCACTTATTCCACTGACCTATTTTCCCGGCTCCTAACATCTCCAATCTTTAGGAAGACAAACTTCAAAATCTTAATGAGATGCTACTTCACACCCATGGCTATTATTCAAACCCCAAACCTCCCAAGCCCAACAACAAAACCAAAAGTAAATACTGGCAAGGATGAGGAGAAATTAGAGCCCTTGTCTCTTGTTGGTGGAAATGTGAAATGTACATGCTATGAAAAACATTATCAGATGTCCTCAAACACACACACACACACACACACACACACACACACACACACCACTCACACACAATTAGCATATGATATAGAAATTCTAGTTCTGGCTTTATCCCCAAAAGAATGGAAAGCAGGACTGGCAGGGGTGTCTGTACACCCTTATCATCCTTATTCACAGTAGCCAAAGGGTAGAAGTGACTCAGGTGTTCATCAGTAGATGAGTAAGTTAAATGAGGTATATGCATACAATGGAATATTATTCTGCCCTACAGAGAAAGAAATTCTGACATGTGCTGCAATGTTGATGAACCCAGAGAACCTCATACTAAATTAAATATTCTAATTACAAAAGGATGAACCGCGGACCAATGAGATAGCTCAGCTGACTAAGTGATTGCTTTAGCAAGTGCAGGGACCAGGGTTTGATTCCTGTTCCCACATGTCAAGCTGGGATGGCCCTGCCCCCGGGGCATGCTGAGCCAGCAACAGAAGCTGAGTGTAAAGATGCACACCTGTGATCCCAGTGCTGGGGAGGCTGAAAACAGGAGGATCACTATGAGTCCAAGCTGCATAGTGGGAACCTGTACCAAGAACATAAAATGAGAAAATAAATAAAGGCATACAAGGGAGATTAAAATTTGAAGAAAAAAAAAAACAAAAAACCCCAGGGCCGAGGAGATGGCTCAGTATAATAAGCCCTTACCTGGCAAGAGCCTGAGTTCAATCCTGGTTTTGCCAAAAACAGAAAACTAAAACCCAAAAGGATAAACATTTGAAGTATCAAGAGAAATCAAATACTTATTTATTTATCATGTATTTTGGGGAAGGGTCTACAGGGTGTTCAGGTTCTCACTACTCGATCAGACTCATAGTGATCCACCTGTTTCCAACCTCCCAAGACCTGGGATTACAGGTGCGCACCACCACTCCCAGTCTCAATCGCTGTCTCAGCGCACCCCGGGGTTGGGGTTGGGAGAGCAGGCCTGGGGATTTAACCCCTGTGCCCTGGGCCTGCTTGCAGATGCTTTAATCCGCTGAGCTATTTGGCTGGCCCTGGGAAATCAAGTATTTAGAGACAGAAATAGAACGACGGTGGCCTGGGGCTGGATTATAGTACCATGGGCATACAGCAGCCCTTCATGGGCGCAGAGTTCCAGCTTTAGAAGAAGGAAAACTGTTGGATAGTGGTGATGACTAAAGAGCAGCGGGAGAGGGCTAAACAAAACCTCTAAGCTGACATGGTTAAGTGGTGAATTCGTGTTATATATATATTTTAACACATACATGCAAAAGCATTCTATATGATCGAACTATGCAATGAATGCTTCAATGGAAAAATGAAGACACACTGTCATTAATCACTAATTTCCCTCCAATACTTCCTTTCATTTTGAACACACTCTTCATTATTCCCACTGCTGAAACAGTGCTGGAGGTCATCCTTTGTGTTTGTGTCTGTGGAGTGTAATCAAAAGTCTAGTTAGTGCCGTCTGGCAAAGAGCGGCCTCGTACAACGTTACGCTGCGTCCTCCTCTACCTTACTCGCTGGAACTACACCGTGTTACTTGGGATCCTCTCCCAAGTGGGAATGCCCACAGAGGTCAACATTCTGGATTGATTCAGGATGTGGAGGTGGCCCTAAAGATGTTCATGAAAGGACCTCCAGAATTCCTTCAGAAAGTGGCGCGCGTGATGGGTAAGCGGGCTTGACCTAATCTCTGAGGAGATTAATGGTGAGGTGTCTTACTGTAATAAATGCTTTTAAAAGTATTAACTACATTTTATTACATCACAGACATAACCAGAACACACAAAAACACACTATATCATTCTCTCTCT
>PVKA01004790.1:0-28443 GCA_004027165.1 Ctenomys sociabilis | reverse complement strand
GAGCCTGGCTACAAAATAAAAATTGTGTTTTAGGTAATGTTTCTAAGCTGTGACTATCTTTTAGTGGAAGAGCCCTTTAAAATTTAACCTTACATCTCATACCCCACAAGATAATTAGTATGGAGGTGGAATAAAAACCTATTCAGATATCTAATTTCTCCAAAAGTTGTATTTTTTGCTGTTTCTCAAGAAACAACTAGGAGATTATGTTCTAACGAAATAAAGGAATTGACTTCAAAAAGGAAGACAGAGGAAGCAGAATGGCCAACACAAAATACAAATAAAGTGAACTTAGATGTTAACGACAAGAACAGTGCTGAGGAGTCCTGCAGTACTAGAGCAGATGGCAGCAAATGGCAACTAAAGCAGCTGCACAAGGAAATCCACAAGGGAAGTGAAAAAGGAGGATTACCTCAGATGCGTGTAGAGAGATCTGATGCTTTTTTTTATTTTTAAAATAAAAAAAGATATTTTTTATTTTTAAAATTAGAGTATCCCTCTGGTTGAAGAAACATGTCAAAGTGCCTAAGTTCACACATAGATTGTATGAAGATGTTCATTGCAGTATTGTTTATGCCTACAAAGATTACTATGTGCTTGGGGAGATAAGTGCAGTGTGTATCTCATGCAATCATTCTGCAAATGAAAATAACAGTTTAACATGAGAAGAGAAGGAATACTTGTGATTAGTGGCAAAGTGGATTAAATCACATTGCTGTAAGAGTTCAAAAAACCTTTTGGCTGAGACTAGTTAGGGAGAGAATGTGGAAGTTGTACTTGGCTGATAAAATAAAACTCAGGGGAGCTGGAACAGTGTGTTTTAGTTTGATGTTACTATAAGAGAATATGCACTGAAAATGTATATATACAAAAGGCCAAGGGTCTCCTGCCTCTGATGGCTAGAAAGTTCAAGCAGCACGGCACAGCCATCTGGCTATGCCACAACATGGTAGAGAAATGGAAAGGCATCTGGCTACGTACAGAGGGCTCCAAGGCGTGCTTGGTCTTGGTGTTACAATGACTTGCTCTTGTGAGAGTTCATCTGCTTCCTGTCCCACTTGTGAGAACTATTCTAGCCCTGTCCCACTCTTGTGAGAGAAAGCATTACTCCACCCGTGATGGTGTATCCCGTATGACCTAATTATCTTTCATCAGATCCCACCTCTTCCTTTAGGCTCCACCTCCAAACTGGTGACCAAGCTTCTAGCATATGAACCTCTTAGGAATAAACCATATAGAAACCATAACCAGGATCTGAAATGCTTCTGAGAGGGGCAGGAGCACAGAGTTACAGGGGAGTGGGGCAAGAGAGAGGGAATGGCAGCAGCTAGAGGCAATCCAACTATGGAAGGCATTAGGGCTGTGCTGGACAGAACTAAGGCTTTAGTAGACTCATTCCAGTGTATTTCCCAGTGTCATTCCGCTAAGCCTTTCTTCTGTATTCTCCATGATGGTGACAGGGCAGGGGTGTTTCCAGAAACATCAACATAGGTTTTTCTGTACCTTCGAAATAGAGATGTAGTTTGGAGATGGCCAGTAGCCAAGATTAGCTAGAATAGTTGGGGTTAGGTGTGAGTCCAAGGACGGGTTTAGTGGTGAACCTGTGGCCAGGGTTAAAGTTTAGTCTGAGGTCAGCCTTAGAGTTTAGTCTGTGATTAAGGTGAGGGTTTGTTGTTACATGCTAGTTTCTTATTGGATCCTATTTTATTTCTGCATCAGTACATGGTGCTTAAATGCATAAATACATAACAAAATTTGACCTCTGGTCTTGTCATAGAAATTCTGTGCCCCCCCCACTTACTAAACATATAAGAATCTTTGCTAGAGCTCCCTTAAGTCTTCACCCACCTCTTTACCACACTCTTACTGGCCAGGTTCTGAGCCTTCAAGCGATGGGTGCTTGGCCTACAGTGTGAGGAAGGGGCTGATGGTGGGAGATGGTGGGAGCGAGGTCATGGATCTCTGACCCCTGCCTGCCCCATGGTAGTGTCTCTCCTCTCTCCATGCAGGCTGGGATGGCTCCCTTACTCAGCGCCCTGGAATCCTGGCCCATACAATGCTTGGCACTTTTGAGGCAGGTTACTGAAACTTTAATCCCAGCTTTCCTTTCATTCATGATCCCCCCACCTCCATGGTCTCAGCTGGGGCACTCCCTTTCCCTATCCCCAGCAAGCACCTGAGTTAAGCCATGGAGAAAGGCTTCCCATCCAGCTCAGCTCGGCGGGCCAACAGGAGTCTCTTGACTCAGGAGGGGTGGGAGCCATGGGACAGGGCAATGTGCCCATGTCACTGCCACCTTCCTAGGTGTACACTTCCCTGTCGTCTGGTCCTCAACTGCCTTCTAGCATGGCTGTCTGCCTCCCAGCCTTCATGCCTCAACATGCAGACATTTTAGGAGTGGCTCTGAGGATGCAGATCCCAGCCTGGCTCTGAGGCAGCTGGGGAGGGAGGGCCCACTCTCCCAGTGCCCTTCCGCCACCCTTAGCTTTTGCCGGCTCTCCTCTCCCTTTCTTTGTCCTTTGTTTGCTAGTCTCTTTTGGTCTCTGCCTGTCTCTACTTGCCCCTACCCTCCTCTTTCCCTGGCCTTCTTTCATGTATCCTGTGTCTGCTCTCTTGCCATATCTTTCCTATATCCTTGCCTGGTCTCCATCTTATGTCCATGTTTCTTTCTAGGTTTGCATATTTTTGCTTTCAGAATTTGTTTCATAATTTCAGGCAAGAGGAGCAAATCTCCCCCCACTATTCTGTGCCAATGACATACAACCAATAGCCACTGATGGTGGTACTAAATAGGAGAGGGGACCCTTCCCTCGACTTCCCCTTACTCAATTATCTCTGGAAATTTCATCACTGACTCACTTGTTGGAGCTAAGGCAGTTCAAAAACCACAGAATGTTCTTAGAGCTCTGAGCAGGCAGGTGCCAGCGCCATGCTGGATGCTGGGAATGCGTGAGTAACAGAGGTCTCTATCTTCCAAAAGTTTACAATGAAGTGGAGGTAGGCGGCAAGAACACAGAGTTAAAAGGATGAGTGATGACATAGGATGAGAATAACTGTTCAAGGCGACAAGGGAGGCTGACGGGTGGTGTGCTCAAGTGTCCTCTACTGTTGGGAAGACTAAGGAGACACTAGGGGATGAAGGAGGAGCTGGCAAGTTCTTTATGTGGTTTGCAAGAGGAGGAACAGCTGTCAAGTCATGGGTGGGATTTGTAGGTAAAAAGGTGGCTGTGGGGAGTGGAATGGCCATTCCTGGTTGAGACAGAGCACATGTAAGTGGGGACAAGGGGGAACATCGAGAGCACTGGGAGCTTGCTGAATTTATTTGTAAACAAATAGAAAAAGATCAAGACGCTGCTTGGTGCAGACATGGACATGGACTTGGTCAGCTGGGTGCGTAGAACCATGGGAGTCTCTTGTGTAGGGGAGTGATGCGGGAAGCATATCAAGCAATCTATGTAGACTGCAGTGTGCTTGCTGCTCTTTCCCCTGATACCCAAGCACAAAAGGGCCTGGATCAGAAACACTGTTCAAATTTTCAAAGGCAGTTCTGCAGAGAGATCTAGGTCTCCCTAAAGACCAAACTTAAAGCCCCTCCATCTGCCTGTCAGCAGTGTGAGGCCTGCATAGACAAAGGTCAGGGAAAGAAGGGCTCCATGTGGTATGTTCACCCATATTTAAACCGTTCAGTGACTGTTCACATCCTGGGATAAAAATTAGCATCTGCTCTGAGGTCTACAGACTCTTATTGGCAACCACCTACATCTTGGTACCCCCTAGTGGCGGGCCTTCTCTGGTGCTTCTGCTGTCTTCCTGCCCACTCTTTTAGCCTGTCCCTCTCCACTCCTAAGCAGGAGGCTGCTCTGGGAGGCATTCAGTGCTCAGGGATGGTGGCCTGGTCCTGTCCTGTGTCCCACTGTGGGCACCAGCTGCTCAGCAGGCACCCTTGGGTGGGGCTCTTGGCAGCTAATTGGTGCCTGTAGAGCACTTAAAAGCATAAAGGATGACACCACTGAGGAATGTAGTTGTTAATCCCCTGTCTCTTGAGTCACAGGAGGAGCTAGGGAGGGGACAGTCCCCAACAGCTCTTGGACCAGTCAGTCCCCTTCCCCTTTTAAGATGTCTGCCCTTTAAATGTCTGCACCTGAGGGGTTCCAGAGATCCTTTCCTGGAAGCTCCCCTGAATAGTGACCATGCCTGTTGCTTACATCTCAGAAGAGAGGTGAAGAGAGGAACTATCCAAAGTCAGAAGACCAGACCTGAGTGCTGATTTTCACATTGGCCTTGAGGTCTAGAAAAGTCACTTCTTGCATCTGGAAACCTACATTGACAGTAAGAGCATCTGGGGCCTGGTGAAATTAGCAATGACCGGAAACTGAGGGCCACCGAAGAGCAGTTCACATTCAATGGGTTTATGTTCTCACATTGCAGAGAGTTTCAACCCAGGGTGATTCTAGGACTTTTGGGTCTAGGAGGTCAATAGGCCCCTGACCTTCGAGAATTCCTCTACTCAAGAGAGCAGTTAGCAGTGTCTCCCTCAGGCTGGCAAACAACAAAATGACTGAACAAGAAGGGTGTTCCCTCAATCAGGAGAAACTTTCCCTAGTCTTTTAGGTCCCACTGACCAAGACTGAGTGACACAAGCCAGGGTGGAAGACCCTACCATCAGCTTACACCACTGGCTGTCAGGGTGAAACCTGGGTGAATGTCATTTGTCATGGTATTATGGTACCATGGCATTTGGAGGGGACTAGGAGGAGGGGAAGTTTGACTGTCCTGCAATGCACAGGATGGTTTGTCCCCTCCGTGACCTCTAATGTCATACCAGTTATTCATGGAGGTGAAAAACCTGCTTTTTATTATCCAAGGCAAGGCCCTAACTCTGTTTTATAGAAATGTTCCTGCCTGAGATTTACCAGGTAAATTGAGGGAAAATACTCCTTGGTTTTCTTTGGAACCTGACCAAGAGCCGCCCACTACTTCTGAAGAGCTCAGAACCCCAGCAGTGCAGCTCCCTGGGGCAGGAGAGACCACAAAGCTTCAGGCTAGGCTGCATCTGCAGCTATCTTAGTGGGGCCTCAGGTATGGTCCTGCTGGACCAAGACATTACTACCCATGTGCTTCATTAGGAATGATTTCTTTTAAGTTATTTAAGGTTTTGTGTTTTCCTTAGACACATCCATGTATTTCATTACAGAGAGGTAAAGAAGATAGCCCAGGATATCTGTTATCAAGGAAGTTGGATCTGAGAGGATCAAGGGCACCTATTCTTTTTTTTTTTTTTTTTTTGTATTTTAGGGAAGGGTCTACAGCGTGTTCAAGGTCTCACTACTAGATCAGACTGTAGTGATCCACCTGTTTACAGCCTCCCAAGAGCTAGGATTACAGGCCCTCGCCACTAAGCCTAGTCTCAACATCTCAGCATGCCCGGTGGGCAGAGCCAGCACTGCAGGCCTGGGGATCAAACTCCCAGCCCCTGAGCCTGCTTGCAGGTGCTTTAATCCACTAAGCTATTTGGCCAGAAGGGCCCCTAATCTTTTTTTTTTTTTTTTTTTTTTTTTTTTTTTTTTTTTTTTTTTTTTTTTTTTTTTTTTTTTGTCTTTTTGAGACAGGGTCATTATGCAGTTCAGGCTGGCCTTAAACTCACTTTGTAGCTCAGGCTGGTCTCGAACTCATAACAATCCTCCTGCCTCAGCCTCCCTAGTGCTGGGATTACAGGCATGCGCCACCATGCCCAGCTTAAGGGCCCCTAATCTCAACTAATAGTTTTTGTTTAGGGAGCAGAGAGAAAGACTAGTTGTCCTTGAGCACCTGAGAAGATAAGCTTAAGGACAAAATTGGGAGTCCCTAACTATAGAGAAGGGTCTTGTCCAATGGGGAGCCACTGACACAACTGTGACATTCATCCCCCAGGGCACTCAGTCTGCTCCTCTGTGGTGTTCTCTGCTTTGGCCAGCTTGTCCAGATGAAGCAATAATGGATGTCATAGTGATGGTGCCAGGAAGGAGAGAGTTGCTGATCAAATGCAATGCCCCGAGGGTCTTGCATCCCTAATCTGTCTTTACTGCCTATGGGATCTTGTGCCCAGAGCAAGCCTGCACTTTGGCCCCAGTTTCATCAATATCAAATGGAACTGCAGTTGCCGTAGCATTCCACCCCACGCCATCGACTGAACAAAAGCCTGGTGGTTCCCTCTTCTCTGTCATGAGAAAATTTTCCCTTGCCTCCCAAGTCTCTACTGATTAAGATCACTTTCTAGGGAGGGAGGTTCTGGCACCATCTTGCACCACTGGCTCTGAGGGAAAAACCATGGATGCTCCTGATCCCCTTCTGCAAGGTCATTGCTCCCTGTCCCAGGGTGAGCCACCTACTCAAAGTCCCAAGTCCAATTAAAAAGGCAATGGGGATGGGGGCATTTCATGGATTACAAAAACCAGGGATGACATTAATGTCGCTTAGAGGTCACTTTACCCCAGTGAGACACCTCAGTGCCACCTGGAGTTGTAACCACAGGAGATTCAGCCCTTGGCTTCGGGCTTCCTCTAGAAAGAAGTGGGATGATGGTGACGAGTAAGTTCTGGAGCAGGCAGCAGGGTGTGGGGGCACTCTGGTCTCCTGTGGGCCCCAGTAGCTATAGGGAATCATGACTCATGGGTATATATAGCTATAGGGAATCACGACTCATGGGTACTCTGGTGGAGCTGCCTTGGAACTTCTGCCTCCCTTCCCAGGTCCCAGGTAGCCAGGCCCAGGCCCATGGAATGACCTCAGCTAAAAAGAATGAGAGGTGTGGAGTCTATGGGGCTGGGTGCAGGCTGCTGCCTACCCCGGGGCCTTCTCAGTGCTCCCTTGCACCTGATTCCTAGCCAGTGACCCACAGGCAGCAGGACTCCAAGGGCCACTCTAAGGGTCATTTCAGTGACTCACTGTGGTGTTTTAATCTAGATCCAGTGCCCGGGATCTCCCAGCCTCTCCCTCTTGGCTCACAGCATAAAGGCTCATCCCAAGCCCAGCCTCAGATGCACTATGAACCCTGACCTCTAGCTGAGACCTTGTCAGGCTCTGATATGTGGCCCTGACCTTTGACCAACCCCTGACCCTAGCCATGGACTGACTGACTCAAAGTCCCAGGCTGAGTGCTGGCCCTCACTCTAGATGGACACAGAGTATAGTCATAGAAGGTGCTCAGGGGGAGCCTGGGTTAGTGTCTCGGCCTTATCATATCGTCTTCCCTCTGAGTCCCTACTTCCAGGCAGAGGTGCTACATGTGCCTGGCAGTGTACCTCTCTGAAGGCAGGGGGCTGTTTCCTGTTCCCTCTTGCTGGTAGTGGTTTCACACAGACAGGGGTAGTGGACTTGCTAGATTTTGCTGGATTTATCACTTTAGTTCCCTTATCTGTGATGTCCAGTAAGGAGCACCCTTCCTCCTATTCCTTCTGGCTATAGTTTCTGAATGTTAGGGAGCACCCCCCCACAACCATTGTTGTTATCCCAGGGCTCCCTAGGAACAATGACAGTTGTTTCTGATTTGATCAGGTTTCTTAATCATATACCACATTTCTTTTACCACACTGGGAGATTCCCAAAAGCAGGGGCTGTGTCTTAATTACTGAAAGGGAATCTGAAAGGGGTGAATAATAATAGCTTGAATGCTAGAGTTGAACAAACTTGGCTTTAAATCTTGGCTCCACTATTGACTAGTATATACCCCTGAGCTCAATGTTCTTACCTGAAAAATGGAATCAGTGACATTACCCAATTCATAGCATGAGGATTAAATGTTCGGATAAGCTGCAGCAAGCACCGAGCACAGTGCTTTTGGCAGTTACTTATAAGTGCTTGGGAGATATCAGTGGTCCAGGACAGGGTTTCTACAAAGCAGGGAAACATGGGGGTTGGGGACAGATGGTGAGGCTCTCCACCCGTAGAGTCAAGATTTTCTTACTGAGAGGAGATCTTCTGTTAATCTGTGCTCCAACTGCAGCTTGGCCCAGCTTTCCATAGGGCTCCTCTTTACCCTTCCCCCAGGAAAGCCTCCCCTCCCTAGCCTCACGTCTCCACATCCGCCCATCCCTCCTGGTTGGCTGACCCAGTCCACCCTGGAGGAGGAAGCTTCCTGGGTTGACATCTGCCAGGGCCTGGCTCCCTGAGGCAAAGGCACAAAGGCTGGGACTGATCCTCGGCCATGATGGCCTTGCTGTGATCCCTGGCTGCTGGTTCTCCTGAGACAATGAGGATGCAAGGCCAGCCTGTCCCTCCCACTACACACCTGAGGCATGGATGAGAGCAATGAGTCCCCTGAACCAAAGCCACCATGCTAGGCATTTCCATAGCACTCATGACCCAAGCAGGTATTCATACAGCACTCAGAAGGGCTTGGTTTCTTTTCCTCTCTTTTCAATGAATTAAATCAATTAAGTCATTTTGAATCACTCCACTTGAGGCTTTCTCTTTAGAGAGGTCTGACTCATAGGGCAACAGGACAGGTGCCAAGGTCAGTCATGACTCCATGAGCTGGGCACACTTCCTGTGGGTGGGCTAGGGGTCCTGCCCACAGGCCATCACTCAGGGGAGGGAAGAGCAAGTGCAGCTGCCTCAGGCACGGGCCAGGCTGAGCCCTGGGAAGGGCCCATAGGAATAAGGATGTGATTCCTCATAGGGTCATTTGGGCAAAAGGGCAAAGTTAGGCCACCCAGTGGTACCCCCATGTTACCCATCAGCCTCCAGGATCCTTAGAGGGTCTTCTGGATGTAAGTGATGGGGGACCATGAACAGACACTTCCAGGCCTCTTAGAGCTTGCCCTTCTGCCTCCATTTAAGCCTTAATCACACCCATCAATATCTGTCTATGTCTGGTGTATTTATTCTCTTGAATCTTTGCTTACTATTAATTATTTTTGTTAGTGGCAGTGCACATGCGTATATTTCATTGCAATCTGCATTGCGTACTCTTTGTGGGTAGTGTAGAAATCGTAGGTCAAATAGGTCTGTAGGCGCTCAAAGGCCACTGGGGGCAAGGGCAGAAGCTTCCAGTGTCTTTCTCTCTTGGTTAGCAGAATTCTCAGAGCACATGGTGCGGAACAGTGAATCTTCAGGGGTGAAGAACCACAGGTTGCCCTGCTGAACTAGGTGAGGGAGGGGAATGGCCCAGCATGTGCTCAAACAGTGATAGTTTGTAGGGGGAAACTGGTCCAGATTTGGGGCCACAGAGCCTGACTGCTGGCCCCCATTCCACTTTCCCTGGCGGTGGGATGCTGGGTGAATCCTCTTGCCTTTATGGGCCTCTGTTTATCTGGGCGTTAAATGGGTATGATGAGGGTATGACCTCAGCTCTCATGGGCGTCCTTCACAGGGCTTCCCTAGAGTCGAGGGGTGGCTTGCAACAATTTCTCTGATCAGAGCTGCTTTGTACACTGCTCTTATTGGGAAGCCTGGTTTCAGGCCTGAGAAGGCCACCTGCTCCCAGTTCCTAGAAGAGGGATCCATGCTTATGAAAAAGACTGAGACCCAGTCCCAGACAGACCGGCTTCCCACCTCAAGCCCTGTGCCTCCTGGCCTCCCCCAATGGTCCAGATTCCTCCACAACCCACCCTCAGCATCAGAGCTGGTTCTAAGTCCCTTGAAGCAGGATTATGCATCTCACATGGCAGTATCCTCCCTAGAAGGAGGGGCTGAGTGGGCTTCCTAGGAGCACTCTGAGTTTTGATCTTTTTTTTTTTTTTTTTGGTGGAACCAGGGATTGAACTCAGGCCCTTGCGCTTGCCAGGGAAATGCTTATTCCACTGAGCCATCTCCCCGGCCCTCCTAGGAGCACTCTGGAAACAGAGCCTGATCCACCTGCCTCATCGAGTGATGGCATCACAGTCACGGTCAACATCTATTGACTCCGTGTCAACCCACACAGTGGCTCCACAAGTCAGTTAGCATTGTTAGCCTGAATTCCAAATAAGAAAACCAAAACAAAAAGAGACCATGTCATAGGAAGTGGAAGACTACCAAAATTCTCTCGATCACCATAACCTACTGGGTCTCATTCAGTCACTGATTCATTTATTCATTCCATAGGCTTATTGAGTGTGTACTAAGAGTTGTGAGTGCTGAGGGACCTGATCTGACTTTATGTTTATGAAGGACCTTCTGACTACAACAGGAGAGGGAAGGGTGAGGCCAAGAGACTGTGAGGGGAACTGGGGGGCCCTGAATCGTCAGGCTTCCCTGACTCGGCTTCGGGGACTTCATGACAAGATAATTCTGGGAAGGCGCCCTGACAGGTCTGGAATGTGGGAGTGAGCATGGTGGTGATCACCAGGGTGCCACGTTGGGTGGCCAGGGGCACATTTCAGCAGAATTCCCCTTTCACCTAGTGGGCACTGAGGGACGGCTCATGCCTCGCCTGCTGGGAGAGGCCCAGACCCCTGGGTGGGCCCCCCCGGGTGGGCCCCCTCAGCACTCAGTCCTGCCACCCCCCCCCCCAGCACTCAGCCCTGCCTTCCTGATTCATTCCAGTTCTCCTGGAGGCTTGAGTCACTTTCTTTCCAGGTGAGAGCTGCCTGTTTGGCACATCCTTGGATTCTGGGGGAAGGAATAGGAACTCCTGCCCAGGGTGGGTGCTATGCATAGCAGGCAGCTACTCACGCCTGCCCCAAATCCCTGCCCTGGCCTGGAATTCATTCACTTGTCTAGCTGTCCATCCTTCCAGCAATTCCTGTGATGATTGTCGCTACGCAGGTGTCCAATGTTTTGTAGCTTGTAAACTGTTTTGAAATAATCCTGTTTTCCAGGTGACTAGCCAGCTCAGAAAAGGAAAGAGAATGGTTCAAGAGTACACATCCAGGAAACAGGAGCCAGGGATCACCTCACTATTGCCTAATGTCAGGAGCTTCTCCATTACAGTCACTACTGCCCCCTTGCCTGATTGCCGTCTTCCAAGTGTATTCCAGTTCTCTGCCGGAGGTAAAAAGCTGTGACCTTGGGGAAATTTTTTTGATTCCCTTTGGACTGTGGGCCACCAGAGGAGACTTGGGATGTGAAAGAGCACAGCCTTGTGGGTGTCTGTGCAGGGCTGGAAAGTGGCCACCCGAAAGGTGGCTGCTTACCAGGTAGCAGCTTGCTGGAAGCAGTCAGAAGATTAGAGAAGCTAATTGAATAGAAGATGTTCTGAGCAGAGAAATAGCCAGAGGGCGGGAATGAACTTGTATTCGGGGGGCCAGGAGCACGGTGTGCAGAGGGCTAGATTGCAGAAGGCTCTGAACATTCAATGCAATGTTCTGGTTAGGGCAGGAAGTTTTCTTGCACCCCCCTCCCTGCCCAGCTCCTCAGTCCCTGGCAGCTCATCCTCTGTACCATAGCCTGTATTTTGGAAAGAAAACTCAAGACTTCTTAGGTCATGTCCACTTTTCCAGGGAGCAGGTTATCTACACTATAAATAGAGACCATGGGATGCCAGGAAGCCAGAGACTTTCCAAAGAATAACGAGGTCTCAGAAAAAGGGCTGGTCAGTCTCAAGTTATATCCACTTACCTATAGAAGTCTCAGGTCTACCCTTCTTTGTGGCCGAGTAGTACTCCATTATATAAAAAGACCACATCTTTTTTATTCATTCTTTGGTTGATGGGTATTTGGGTTGTTCCCAAGATTTAGCTATGACACATGCTGCTCTAAATATCGTGCACATACTTTGCTGTGGTATTTTTCCATCATTTTGGAAAAATACACAGGAGAGGAATAGCCGGGTTGAATGAGACCTCCAATCCTAGTTTTTTTTTTTTTTGAGGGGTCTCTACACTGATTTCCACAGTGCTGAACAATGGTTCTTTTTGTTATTGATTTCTTGATAACAACCACTCTTCCTGGAGTGAGGTGGATTCTCAGTGTTATCTTAATTTGCATCTCTGGAATGACCAATGATATTGAACATTTTTCATATATTTACTTGCTATGTGTTTTTCTTCATATGAAAAGTGTATATTCATTTAAGACACCCATTTTTGGATTGGGTTTTTACATTTAGAGGGTCTGATTTTATTTCAATTCTTTATATGTTCTAAATATAGGTCCCTTGTCTGAGGAACTATTCGCTATCATTTTTTCCTGTTCTGTGGGTTTGTTTTTTCACTCTGTGGTGATTTCTTTTGATGTGTAAAAGCTTTTCAATAAGGTAAGAACCCAGTCATTGATTTTTTGGAATATTTCCTGTGCAATTTGGATTTTATTCATGAACTCTCTGCCTATACCTATGCCTTCAAAATTTCTACCTACTTTTTCTTTCAGTAGATTTAGTATCTCTGTTTTAATATTTAGATCTTTTATACATTTTGACTTTAGTGCAAGTGATAGACATGGGTCTTTGGCATGTGGACACCCAGTTTTTCCAGCAGCATTTATTATCTTTCATCCAGTGAACATATTAGACCATGGGATGCCAGGAAGCCAGAAACTTTCCCAAGAATAATGAGGTCTCAGAAAAAGAGCTGGTCAGTCTCAAGTTATATCCATTTACCTATAAAAGCCTCAAGTCTACCCTTCTTTGTGGCTGAGTAAGGTTCATGATTGTGTTTGTGGTTGTGTCCATATCTTTTATTCTGTTCTACCAATTTTAAGGTCTATTTTTTCAGTGAAATAAATCAGTCTCACATGTGTAAACACTGTGCTGTCTCTCTAGTGTAAGAACCTGGAAAAGTAGATAAGATCCAAAATATACAACAGATTTTGGAGAAAAAAACTGGGATGATGGAGAGACAAAAGAAGGAAGAAAGAAGAAAAAGGAAACACACACACACACACACACACAGGATAGTTTAGATAGCTATGCTATTTATTTCTATTAGCTTATTAAAATAAAGCTTTATGCTTATATCATTTGATCATTTTCCAGGCCTATATTCTGTAATCTGAGCTGTTACTTCAAAGACAACAATAAGCAAAGTACTAATCATTGTTATCCTCCTACTATCTTGTTTTGAGAATTTGCATCATTGTTTTAATTGTGTTTTCTCTTTAAAATAAAAAAAAATGAAAGAAGGTTAAGCCCAGAAACAGGTGGATTGTGCATTCCATCTGTAAGTCTGCTTTCAAAAGGGATCCTCATGGTATGCTACGGTAATGGAATTGTAGCTGAAGTGATTCATCCTTTTGGGTTGGAGTACACCCCCTTATTGCAGGCAGATTTCCCGGGGAGGAGTATGGCTGCACCCATTACCTTGAATGCCATGATCAGATGCTTTCTTCCTGGGGCAGAAGGTAGGGACAAAGCACAGGAAGATGACCTGAGAACCTCAAGAGCAGGTTGAGGGCAGAGTCTCCTGGGGTCATTCACCTCTGTCCTATTAGATGACTGTTTGCGTTTGCAAATTTCACAGTAATCCATCCCCATGCTTGACCAATGCCTCAACAGCAAGGTCAGACTCACCCTTCCAATAAGATTCCCTGTGGGTGTAGGGACTGATTTAGGAGGATCATGACAGTGGGTTTCTGAGTCCAGTTTCCCTTTGCAGAAAGCATATAATCTAAGGAAAGCCAACTTGGCACATGGCAGTAGCTAGTCTTTATAGAGTACCAATGACTCAAGTGACAAACATGATTCATGATTCAGGTTTCTACCTGTGACCCCATCCATTGACACTGTGCTGGAGTAACATTTTAAAACCTTCACGCCCACACATCATGATTGTGTATTTCTACAATTAGCATGTGCACGTTGCATGACACAATCACATACTACATCTCTCATTGGGATCTGAATCCAAGCTGTAGTCAACTGAAATAATGCATGGAAATAACACATGGTGCATATGTCACTGTCTACTGAGAAGGAGTGATTACCTGATTACATAGAATTTTCTTTGGCCCAGCTCTCAGAAAGAGATCCAGCTTACACCAACAAGCATCAATAATTTAAAGAGCACTGCAGCAAATGATTGTGAACTAGAATAATACAATCAAAAGGTATTCTATGAATAAGGCTTGTAAGGATTTGTATATAAGTTTGAGGACATGGCTAAAGGGGGCTAGCTATAAACACAGGAAGTTTGTGAAATAGAGAATCATTTAAATTAAATTAAAACATATTGCATTGACTGCAGGTAGTTGGTTCCCTATTATGAGCATAAAAGAATCTGTATTGATATGAAAGACTCATTTCCATTTCTGCTGCATAAAAGTCAAACGAAGCCATTTTTAGTGGTTTCAAGTTATGGACTCGCAGGGGCTGAGAAGCTACAGTGTCTTCCCCAGTGAGAGCGGTGCATCACTGTGGCTGCTGAGGGGAGGGGAAAGCCTCAAGCAGGAGAAGGCTCCTGCAAGTGTGGAGAGAGCAGCGCCCGTGCTGCTCAGGAGCAGACCTCGTGGGTGCTGTAATTGCTGCGTGGAGGTAAGAGCTTTTAATATTTCAATATATCTTCCCAACTGCACTGTTATGAAAGTATCCAATTTCTGTCGATGACAACGTCATAGACTTTTGTGGTTTGTTGCCTCTGTGTATAACTGAAAAGAAACAACAGTTGGTGAAAACAGTCATGTCATTATTTTCCCAATTTGTTCCCCAGGCCCTCTGCATTCTATCTGTGAGCTCCAGGGGCTGATGCAGATGTGGTCACACAATTCCAGCTGCAAAGGCAGGCACCTGGAGCAGGAGGCACTGGAGCTGGACTCCCCACGGGGGTGTAAGGCCCCCTCTCATGCTCACGTCATGTCTGCCTGTGTCACGCTTCTCCTTCCTCTCCCCCAGGGCCTCCGCTATGTTCACTTTCACCCCTCCCTGCCCCTGAGTTTGGGTCTCTTCTGGATCCTGTCTGTTGGTCTCCATTATTTCTTCACATGTTGACCAGAAGGATATTAAAATTTAAGTTGGTCATGTCATTCTCTGCTGAAAATATGTACATGATTCCCCAGCACCCTTAGGATGGGAACAATAGGCAGACCTTGGTCCCTAAGGACCAGCCCTGGGCGTTCCCTGCCCCTCATCTCCCACCAGGCGCCTCTGTAGCCCCACTCCACAATAACCTTGGCTCATGCTATGCCCATGGGCCTGGCCTTAGCATTGCTGGTCCTTGCCCTGGGGTGCTCTTGCTCAGCTTTACTCTTTGTGTCTCTCAGGTCTCACTCAGACATGGCTCTCTAAGCAAGCCCCACCGCACACCTGCTGCTCAGCTCAAGGGCTGCTTTGTTGTAACACGCATCTTGACTCTTCCTCCCACTGGGGAAGGCAGAGGCCCTTTCTGGCTGCAGACGGGGTCGCTGGAGATGTCAGTCTGTGAACATTCTACCACTTGGAGGACCGCAGTGCAGGGTGAACTCTGGCTCAAGGCTTGGGCTGAGTTCAGGAGCTGTGAAATCTTGGAGGTAAAGCTCTGAACCCAGCCTACATGCCTGTGGGACGGGAGAGGCAGCCCTTCTGGAGCAGAATAGAGGGGATATTGTTATGTGGTTCCTCTGGCACCTTTGGTTTAACGTCTTTGATGAAGGTGAGGATTTTTTTTCCTTTGGTTAGTATTATCTTTCTAGAAGACTGTAGGTTCCTAATAGGTGGGCCAGGGAGATGGCTCAGTAGAATAAATGCTTCCCTGGCAAGTGCAAGGACCTTAGTTCAATCCTGGTTCTGCCAAAAAAAAAAAAAAAAAAAAAAGAAAAAGTTCCTAATAAGCAAAGGTGCTATCAGCCCCTTGCGCCTGGCCTACAGCAGGCATTTAGCAGTGCAACATTGCTGTGATGAGCCATGCAAGAGCCTTCTTCATGGCTCACAGGAAAGGAGGAAAGAACTGTGGCTCCTTACCTCCCCACCTGTCACCTCCCCACACCAGCCTCCTGCACCTTTTGAGAGTCTGCAGGTCCTTGGCTAGGTTTTAGTGGATGCTTCATCAGTGACTGGCTAAGTCATCCCCTCCTCTCTTTGCAGTAGGGTTGATGGTGACTCAGATCCATTGTGGACGGGCCAGGATCTGAGGGTGCTCCTTGAGACTGAGTAGGTGCTCAATAAAAGTGCGCCAAGTTGAGCATCAGCCAAGCTTGGAGACAGAAGGATGGACTAGGTGACCTGCTTGGAGAATGACCAGTCTGGAAGAGGTCACATACCAGGTTCGTGAGGTCAGGGCTTGATTTGTTGTGGCTCTGTGACAATACTGGGGTGTTTGGGGAGTTTCAGACCTGTGATGTGGGCTGGGTGCTCCAGACAGGATCCTGGCACACCCCCGACAGCCTGCCCCCACCTGTCCTGGGGCGGGGGCAGCAGGTGGGGCCCACTTATCGCCAACCAGGCCAGTGGGCGGAGCCATCCAGGCCTTGGCAAGATGGCAATCACGAAGGCACTCCTCAGTGGAAAATCACAGCACTGTTCCATCCCTTCCTGGACAGAAAGGCCCGGGACACATGATCTAGAAGGCTGTCGCCATGCGTGTGGCCCTAGCAGAGTGGGGTCAGGCTGTTCTCTTGTTTGTGCTCCTCTACGTGGGTGGTCTAGGACCTACCAAGGATCTGTCCTTGACTGCATGGATTTTGGCTTTCTGAGCGTTAGGAAGCAACTCAGACTCCTTCATGCTCCTCCATATTTATAATCACTTCTTTCTTAAAAATTTACTTTTAGTTCATACTTAAAAGCATAAAATTGAAAAATATAAAATTGTACATACTTATGGGATACTGCATAATGTCTCAAAATGTGTGTACACTGCATCATATTTAAATCAAGATAAACATACCTATTTCCTTAAACACTGATCCTTTCTTTTAGGTGAAAACACTCAAAAATCCTTTCTTTTGCCTTTTCAACAACATATAATCATTAATTATGCTCATTCTAATGTGCAAAGGTGCTCAGAACTTGCTTTTATCTAATTATAACTTCGTGCCCATTGGTCAACTTCTTCTGACCTCTTCATCTCCTCTACTCTCCCAGACCTTTAAGAGCTACTATTCAGCTCTCACCCTTCCATGGGATCAACTTTTTTGGTACTAGACATGGAACTTGGGACCTTTGCACTGAGCTACATTTTCAGCTCTTTTTTGTATTTCTTATTTTGAGACAGACTTGCTATATTGCTAAGTTACCAGGGCTGGGCTGGAACTTGCAATACTGCCCCAGTCTCCTGGAATGCTGAGATTATAGGTGTGTACCTCAACACCTGGCTGAGGTCAACTTTTTATATTCCATATTTGGTGAAATCCTGTACTACTTGTCTTTCGGTACCTGGCTTACTTCACTTAACATAAAGATCTCCAGTTCCATCCACGTTGTTGTTAAGTGACAGAATTTCATTCTTTCTTTATGACTGGATGTTTCCCTTATACGGATGTTTCCTTCTCTCATTCATCACTCTGTGGACACTTCCTAATTTCTATTTATTGGCTATTGTGAAGAGTGCAGCAGTAAACCTGGAAGGTTTCTAATCACTTCTAGCCAGAAGGGAAAGGTCTAGCTCTGCTCCAGCGGTGAGGTCCCATGGTCTGCTAGGCTCCCAATGTGGGTGTGAAGGTGCTTTTGGCAAATGCCAGTCAAGGGCCCAATTTATGGAGACTGCAGCTCCTGCTCTCCTATGAGCAACCCGTGTAGGCTGAGGATTTTCCCTCTAGCTGGCTCACTGCTTTTCTTTAACACAAGGCTGGTGTGTAAGGCACATGAGCACACACAGCTCAGCCTGTGCGTGCTTTCACATCTGTGTCTTCAAATGTTGAAGCCTCTCACACACCCTCTCCATCCCTGGGTCTGAAGGTGCAGCAGTGGACCTAAGCCACATGCAATGCAGCCCCAACGTCAGGGTTAGCACCCTAACACTGACCTGGAAGGTGGGAATGCATACATATTTCCTTTTCAAAGCATTGAAAGACTACAGTTATGATAGAGATGCTTGTACAGTTTTGTTTCTTATGTCATGAAATGCTCTTTGTAAACATTATTTTAAATCATTGCATAATTGCCATTCATCATTGTTCTATAGGTGAACCATATTTGTTAAACCATTCCTGTATTATTAAACATGTACTCTATATTTGTTTTTCACAATACTGCATAGAAATCTTTATCCACCTATGATTTCCTTGGGCTGAATTCCCAGAAGTCACAGCACTGGGTCTAAGGGTGAGACTTTTTCATAGGTCTTGATCCACATCATCCCATGCCCTGAAGAGATCAGTTCATATCCTCACTGTCAATGCTTACTTTCTTGTTCCCTTTAGAATTCTGCATACATTTACTTTAAAATTATTTATTCACCTCATGTAGGGACTGTTTTGATATTCTTCTGGTTTACTTTTGTGTATTTTTAATGATTATAGAAAGTTTTATTCATTATCCATTTATATTCCCATGTTTCTATTTAAGTTCTTATACCATTTATCTATTTGGTCCTAAGATGTTTCTATATTAATCTGTAGGAACTCTTTATACGTTAAAGACATGAATTCTCTTTTTACTAGGCATGTTAGTTTCAAATATTGTTTCCATGTTTCCTATTTGATTTTATAGTCTGCTATTTTAGACATAGATTATACTTAAATCTTAAACAATCAAGTAGAAACTATTTTCCTTCACAACTCCCCTATTCACTTTTGCTTTAAGAAAGCCCCTCCCAAGGCTGTTTCCCCCCCCGCCCCAACCAGGAATTGAAGTCAAACCCTTGAGCTTGCCCAACAAGCGCTTATTCTATTGAGCCATCTCCCCGGCCCCTGTCGGTTGTTGAATAGCATCCTCTTATCTCCTTTTGTGTATGGAGATGCATTTTACATTCAGCTTTGAAATCACTTTAGAAATTAGGAAGAGAAGACATTGTTCCTATCCTCAAGGGATTTGCTGGGAACAGAGCAAAGGAAAGCAGAACGAGAGTTGTGCCTGCTCTCTTTGGGCCCTCGAGACAAGTGGTACAGATAGAGATCAGTGGAAGACGGAGGCTCTGGAGTGCTTGGTCGGAGGTGGGACTGGGCTGGGAGAGGTTGCATTTATCAGACACCTACAGCCCCGTGCGGCAGTGTACTCCTGCAATTCCAGCACTCTGAGAGGCCTGGACAGGAGGATCACAAGTCTGAACACAGCCTGTGTGACTTAGTGAGATTTTGTCTCAAAATAAAAAATAAAAAAGAGGAGGAAAAGACCCAGGGTTCAATCCCAAGTACTATAAAAACAAAAGCAAAAATGTATACATAGTGTCATTATGTGGCAGGCATTGCAAGGTGCTTTGTAAATGCTGACTCATTCAATCCTTGTAGTAATTTACCAAGTTATTACACTGTTACCCTCACTTCACAGACGAACCAACTGAGGCCCAGATAACTATCTTACTCCACACAGCAGTGTACAGAAGGGCCAGGATGTGGACCCAGGGGGTCTGGCTGTGCCGTGATAGCAGCAAGGATGCTTAGAGCATGAGACTCAAGGGTCCACAGGAAACATTTAGAGCACCAGTTTGGCAATGCTTTCCTCTAAAGGACCAAGTAGTATGTATTTTAGACGTTGAAGTGGACAGGCAAACCTGACGATATTAGGCAATGATAAATTAGAGAGAAAACATACTTCTTTAACAATTTTAGTGATGAAATTTAAAATATAAAACTAAGGAATGCAACTCTGAAAAAAAATTGGTAAAGGCATATGAATGCAAAGGATGTGATTTTCTTGTGGGGAGCACGCCATTAGCTCAACTGAGTTTAAAAATTAGTGTCACTGTCATCACACCTGCTCAGATGTCCATCTGTGTAATCCAGTCAGCTGGTGGGGCCTTAGGTAAACAGGTGGTGTACTAGATTTGGCCTCAGGGCCCAGGCTCAGGGAAGAGAGGAGAAGTGTCTACTTCATGGCTAGGGTGAAGAGGGCGGACAGATTTGCTGGACCCCTCTGAGATTGGTGATGTGGTGAGGGGTGAGGGAGAGGCCCATACACAGTGTAGAGTAGCAGGTGTAGCTGAAAGTGTGGGCCCTGTCTACCAAATTTGCATCTCTGTGTCCTTATCTATCTCTCAGACACCTCACAAGAAACCAACTCAGGAGCCTTGGTAAGTGGCTGAAACACTAAAGAAGAGAAAGCGGTGACTCTGTACAGAGTTTGGAGCTGCCTTGATTCTATGAGACCCGGAAGACCTAGTAGCCAGAAGCGGTTTACTGTTGTGGTGCCAGTAAGCCCACCAGTGGGGGCTTCTCTTGGGCGTAGGCACTGCCCCTTCAGTTCCTTTCCCAGGGTGGCAGGACATTTGGGGTGAATGAAGGAGTCAGGCTAAAATGGAGTGAAAGTGGAGGTGAAGGGGAGCATGGGGCACCTGAGAAACTCTAACCACTGTGCTTACAATTAGCACTGAGACTGATTACACTCCCACTTTGCTATTAGGGAATGATGCTTGATTCCTCTTCCTGGTACCCAGCTAGGGGAGCACAAACTGGCCCTCTCCTTTGTCGCATGTAGGGGCAGAATGTTGCCACTTGCTCTGACTGTATGCTGCGATTAATTAACTCTGTAACGATGGGAGGAGGGCTGGACAGACCTTGTTACAGAGTTGTTTTTGCTGTCCTTGTGCTTAAATCCAAGTAGGGAGCTTGCAAAATACTCCTGAGCAACTGTCCTGGGTGAACCTGAGGTATGCCAGAAAAAACGGGCCTGAGTAATTCAAGATATCTCTGTTACTGCTCTTGCTCACAGGCGTGGAGGGACTGAGGAGAGTAGGTTGGAGGGCTGCATGAGCCAGGCAAGGCAGAAGGCTGGCACTTACCCACAGTGGCCACCAACCCTGGGCTGAGAAAGGCTAGTCCCTTTACCCTCACCCTGGAATAGCCCTGTTATGCCTTCAAAGTAGTCTCGGCCTCCAATGGACCTTTACATTCTCCTTCGCTGGTCTAAAACCCCTTACTCATCAAAATAAACCTTCACTCCAGGGGAGACGGGGCAACAGCAGCAAACAGTGCTGTGTGGCTCTTGAGGAACCCATCTCACAGCCTGAGACTTAATGCCTCAAGGGTGGATCATGAGGGGCTGGCAGAGGCCATGGGATTGAAAACCAGGTACAGCCTTCTTATCTGGCTCCTGCTCCACTGAGTGACTTTGGGTCACTCTCTTTACTAAAGTGCAGTTTGCATGCTGGGAGATTTACTCACTTGCTCAGTGGGTATAAGGATACCCAAGCACCTCTCCTTCCCATCCCTTGAAGTAGCTATGAGGGTTCAGGGGTTCAGGCGGAGGATTGGAAGTGATTTGGAAACCATGTGGCATTACTATCCAGAGTCATATTAAAATGGGAAAGGTTGCATGTGGCCCACTTGCTACAGATAGGCTTCCCTCTGCCCTTCTACACGCTGCTACACACAGAGCTTATCAGGGTGTCCTCCTGCCTAAAAGCCTGCTCCTCCCACTCTTTATGCTTCTTTCAATTATCATTGAGAACAATTGCAAACACAGTCAAAGGTAGCACAGCGGAATGAGCCTCCACGGACAGTCAAGACACTTTGCTTCAACTCAAGGGCACCATGACTTTGCCCACCTGCCACAGCCCAGGATGCGCCTTCGTAGCATTCTCACCCTCTTCTTCCTCCTCTCAAAAATCCAACTTGCAACCAGAATGATAGCTGGCTGTCCAAGCCTCCTGGATCCTTGTCTATTTCCTTTTCCACAGACATTTCCCCTAACGAAACAAAACCTGTAATCCCCTGTTGGTGCCTGCATTTTAGAAGACTCGGACTAAGAGTCTCCTCTTAGCAAATCTTCTTCACTCCAGGGGACACTGGGAATAGCAGCAGACTGTGCTGTGTGGTTCTTAAGGGACACATCTCACAGCCTGAGACTTAATGCCTGGAGGGTGGATCGTGAAGGGGTGGCAGAGGTCACAGGATTGAGAAGTAGGTGCAGCCTTCTTACCTGGACCCATTATCCACTGTGAGCTACTAGCAACGATTTACAGCATTTCCTTCCCTTATCTTTCACCACATCCTTTGCTTCATCTTGGACTCAGATGATTTAAAGTAGATCCTACACATTATGCCACTTTGTTCTTTAGTATAGTTGATTCTCATTATGCACAGATTCTCAGTTTGCAAATTTGACTGCTTTAAAAACTTGAGAATGCCAAACTTAACATTTACACTGCTTTTTCGGTCATTCACAGTAAGTGCAGGGTGGTGAAAGATGTGCGTTGTTGCATGCATGAGTTCCCAGCTGAAGTCAAGCAAGGTGAAATTCTGTTTTCTTGTCACATAAACAAGTGTCCCTTGCATGGTTCACTTAGGATCACACATTTTGTACTTTTATTTTTGTTGTTTAAAATGACTCTCTAGGCAAAGTGCTGAAGTGCTGTCTGATGTTCCTAAGCAAGAGAAAGCTGTTGTGTACCTCATAGAGGAAATAGAGGAGCCTCCTTCAAGCAGGAGCTACAGTTAGACATGAATCAAAGAGTAGTATTACCTAAGGTGCCCTTCAACAGAAACACAGGCAAAACGAGCTTATATATTGATCAGTCGATGGAAATAGTCTTCAGCGATTTACATGAACCTAATCTTCTATTTCCCTTCAGAAACAACGATTCAGTACTTTGGTGACTTCATTTAACATAACTATGTCAAGCGATCAACCCTATTTCAGTATTACACACATTTTCTTAGTGCACTGCAATATATTATCACACCTAATAAATTAACATTGATGCTTGGTATCATCTAGTACTCAGCCTATTATCAAACTACCTCAAACATTTCAAGTGTCTTTTTTAAATGTATTTTTTTTTTTTTGACTGTCCTTCAAGCTTTTATTGAAGTGCAGTGATCCAGGATGAATTTTAGATCTTGTTAAAAGTGGCCATGTCCATGGACTGCACATAGTCCTCGAAGGCAGTGATCTGCTCTTCTAGCATATCTGTTCCAACTTTATCATCTTCAACCACACACTGTATTTGCAGCTTTTCAATTCCATACCCTACCGGAACAAGTTTAGAGGCGCCCCGGACTAAGCCATCTGCTTGAATGCTCCGGACACACTCCTCTAACTTCACCATGTCTGTTTCATCATCCCAAGGTTTCACATCTAGCAAGAAGGAAGACTTGGCAACAAGCGCAGGTTTTCTGGCTTTCTTGGATTCATACTGCGCAAGCCGTTCTTCCCTTAACCTCTTTGCTTCTTCACTCTCCTCTTCATCATCAGAACCGAAGAGATCGATACCATCATCATCTTTATTGTCCACAGCTCCACTTCCCGTGGTGTCTTCCACACTGGCAGGGCCGTACTTGCCTAAAGCTTTCTTCACTCCTGGCAGGCGGGCCTCTTCCTTTTCGTAAGACTTGATGTGAATGTACCAACGCAGCACATGGCACAGGTCGGCGGGCGGGGGGCAGGAGACTGCTTCAGACACGGCCACGTCCGCCTGTGAGGGCGCAAACCCCTCGAGGTAGCTATTGTCGGCAAGGTCATCGTTGAGCACCTGCAGGCCGGCAGGGCTCTTCAGGTCTCTGAAACCCATGGCCTCAGCTGTCTGCGGGAGCTGGGCAGTGGTGCAGTGAAGAGTGCAGAAGGCCGGCGCCTGGGAGAAAAAAAAGCTTTTAAATGGATTTGGTGCAGGGTCTCACTATGGGGCTCAGACTCATAGTGGTCCTCCTGTTTCAGCATCCCCAGCACTGGGATTACAGTGCACTACCATGCCTAGTCTTGGGTCTTGGTGGCTGGCTTGGTGCCCCCAGGGTTGGGCCAGCACAGCATATGCTCCTGGGGATTGAACACAGGTCCTTGCATTAGCCTGTGCCGGCAGTTAGACCACGGAGCTACCTCAGGGGCCCTCAAGTGTCTTCTTACGGTGACTTTATTGAAACTGGTCTGGGGACGCAGATATGGCTCAGTGGAATAAGCGCTTCCCTGGCAAGCACAAGGGCCTGAGTTCAATCTCCAGTTCCTCAAAAAAAGAATAAAAGAAAATGAACTGGTCTAGAAGAAGACAAGAGCCACAAAAGCACCTGTCTGGACAAGTGCCTGACATGTGATAATTGCTGGATAAATGTTGGCTATTTTGTTATTATTGGAATAGAGGAGGGCTGGGGATTAGGTTAACTGCAGGGTAAGAGTAACTTGAGTTATGACTTCGTCTGTGCCACAGGTTCTGCCTGGTGGTCACAGGGGCTCCCGGGTCCTGGAAGACCAGGACCAGCTTTGCCTCAGCAGTGACCTCTCTTGTTCACTCTCTGGGGACCAGGCTGTAATAGAATGGCAGGGGGGCTCTGCCTTACTTACCTTTGGGGGTTTCTCCATTCTTCAACCATTTTTTGACTCTGACCCTACCCTTCCTATGCTTCATTCCCAGTAGTCCTGTGAGAGTTCTGTGATAAACTGTGAGCTTGAGTGAAATCTCTGAAGGGTAAGAAGAAATTGATCTCGGCCTCTAACTCACTCTTTTTTTTTTTAAAACGTATTCATCACAAGTTCTATAGGGTCTTCAGGATCTCACTACGTAGACTAGACTTGTAGTGCTCCTCCTGTTTACAAGCACTGGGATTGTAGGTGTGCACCACCATGCCCAGTCATCTAATGTAGGAGACGCTTCCTGGTCCTCGTGTCAGTCCAAGAAACCAATATTTGTAATCCCACAGTTACGTTATTGGAATCCCTTCAAGTTGATTCCAATCTACCACTTTCCATGCAGCCCACGGCGAAAACGAGGACACTAAATTATATTTTTAATTATCAGGGAGTCAAGGGGCTCTAGATCCAGCCACGAAGATGGCTTCCGGGAACCAAGAGAGTGACCCAGGGCCTCACCCGGTTTTTATTCAGTGAGGGAGTGGCTTGAGGATTGAGAATTGTGGGAAGTAGGTGACTACTGTGAGCTGAGCTAGGTGTGGGGCCTACATTTACCTCTGCCATGTGCAGAGAGGATATGTAGAGAGAGAGTAATCTGCATTATATAGTATTTAATGTTTTGGAAAGTCTAAGGCTTCAGCTTTAATGTAGTCTTTCAAGCCCCAGGAAGTCATAGCCTCTATCTCGAGGCTCGATCCCAGCTGGCAGTGCGGAGCATTAGCTCTACCATCCTGTCTCCACCCGGCACACGTTAAGGAGCAGCAGGCTTACCAGGGAAACATGCATGCCACCTTCAAAGACTATCACCAGCACCTCAGCTAGACCAATACACATTGCTTAAGGCCAACTGAAGGATAAACAGAAGTCCTAGCCAGCTCTGTACATAACAATACAAGGAAATAGGATCAGGCTCAGTCAAAATGGAGACAGTCGCTCTTCTTTCAAGGAGAGCTGCTGGGTGTGCCCTCCACATTCTAACTCACTTCTGAGAAGGAAATTTTATAGGGTGAGAACACCTGTGTGGACATTTAAATTAGTTGCACAGAGAATGATGGATACAATTTCCATTCAGAAGAAAGGAAAACCCTATGAGGGCCACTCAGATGGTGGGAGATGTAGGAATATTCATCTATCTATATTTCTGTCATCCTTTCATCTGTCTGTCCATCTGTCACCCATCCATCTATCTGCCATCCATTTATCCATCCATCCACCCATCTATCTTCTTACTCCTCTGCTCACCCATTGATCACCACAGGAAACACTGAGCACCCACTCTGAATCAGACACCACATCACTGGACAAAAGCAGTTCATTATCCAAGGAAAGATTTAATTACTTCGTATCGTGCTTGCAGAGGAATGTTCAATCTGTGATGGAAGTGCTAGAAAGGATAGGACCACTTGGTGGAATCAGGGTTTGAAAAGGAAGACTCTCTTCCTTCCTTGGGTCTGACCCTTCCACCCTGGTGACAATATTAGGGATGGATCCAGTGGCCAAGCCAATCTCAATTTCTGGTTTCTATATCAATAGGATCAGGTCAAGAAGATACCTATTCCTTCTGGGAAGGAATTATAGAGTTGCCAAATTTCTTTACCACACTTGGCCATGCAGCCTAGGGTCATAGACAAATTCTCTAGTGGAAGGCTGCCTTTTTTACAAAAATCCTGCTGGATGACATGGACACCGTCTTCTAGCATGTCTGCCTGTTGGATAGACAAGACACAAGGACACAACACTGCTGTCCCTGGTTTGAAGCATTTTCCACTGGCCCTTTCACTGGGAGGAGGACAATGGTCCTCCAGGTCCTCGTATGCCTCTTTCCCTTACTACTGCCTACCCTCCCTTTTCTGGCCCTTGGCTTAGCTCTCTTAGAAATGGCTCTCAATCTCAGGTGACCAAGAAGGAAACAGTTTGGCTCTCTTACTGATGGCAGGCTCTAAGAGTCACAGCCTCTAAGTCCCTCAAATAAGACTACAGCTGCTGGATTGTGAAATGGGCTTTTGCTACCAGCCCAGACATCAGGGCACTGTCGTATGTGCCACAGGTTTAGGGCAGGGCGCCTCACCCTCTCTTGCCCCAGTTCCTGAAGGGGCCCACGGAGACTCTCCAGTTGGCCTGTCTTCCAGAAGAAGCTGTCCAGGGCCTGAGGTGCTTTCAGCACGGGCTCCCTCCCTCCCTCCCTCCCTCCATCTGTCTGACTAATGTTCTCATCTGCAAGCCCCAGGTGAGAGACAGCCGCAAAGACGCTGCTTCTGCTGCTGCCCGACCAGTGGCTGTGTTTGTGGTGTAACTGCTTGATAGTATCTCATTGGGTGGTGTAGGTGAGCTGTCTCTGGGGAGTGTCTGCCTCTGCCTTTCGCCTCAACCCCCATCTTGCCCCCACTCCAACCCCTGCCTGGGCTCACTGCATTATTCATTGAGCAACAGGCCCAGCACCCAAGTCCGCAGCACTGTAGGTGACATCTGCATGGCTGGTAATGGAGAGTGCGCGAGTGTGCTAGTGCACACTTCAAGGGAGTGCGCTCTGCATCCCCTCTTGAACTCCCCCACAGTGTTTCTCCTAAGTAGAAGCTCTGAGGGCATGACTGGCTTGCCAAGGGGTCTCGAGATGGAAGGCTGTTTCTGGCTCACAAAGAATCTCAGCCATGGGCCCTCAAGTCTGTCTGCCTCTATCGCAGACTGTCCCCCCATACCCTTGCTGTCCCAGCGGGCTCCCTTTGTTTTTTAATCTGAGGAGACTTCCTATTTGCTACCGCCACCTGACGAGGCCATCTTCCTGGCCCCAGGTCCCTCCTGTGGCAAGAGAAGGCTAGGGAGAGTACCAGCAAGCGCAGATGGCCGTCACCCTGACATTCCCTGTATCAGCTCTGTGAAGCTGCCACAGCCCACTCTTGCCACTACACCTCTGTCCTGAGCTGTAAAATGGGACTTATAGTAGGAAGTGTCCTTGGGGGATTAAATAAAATCACACGTGCAAAAATACTTGAACAGAGAGGCCTGAAGTCTTAACTTCCTTCCTTTGTCCTGACTTCTGTACCCTCAGTCTTGTCTTCCCCCAATGACTGTTAGCGAGTAGTAACCATATAAAGAGAATTCCGGAGAAGAAACAAAAACAAGAAGAGAAGAGCCCCACCCTCAGATCCTCTGAGATGATGGTAGAGATACATTTTCTGCCTCAGGGAGCTCCCAGTGTATTTGTGTCTGTGTTTGTGTGTCTGTGTGTGTAAGTGTTGATGGAGGCGGTGTTGCCCAATTGGGAGGGCAGCCCAGATGTGTTATCCAGGCTAGATAACTACTGTAATGTCTTTTAACAGGCAAGAGCAATCAACAAATTCATTAAGTTCCTGTTTACACATCTATTGTCAAAGCTGATAATTCGATTTAACTCAGCTGATTACCTTCATTAAAAATCATTAGTTACCGAAGCACAGTGTTCCTGTGTTTGCATTTTCCTAATTGACATTTCCCAACTTGTATTTCGAGGGAGGCCTGTGCTCCAGTGGCTTCCTGTCCATCTCAGCCCACAGGGCTCTCGGCAGTGACCTGCATGGTCAGGCCCTAGGCTGTCAGGGACAGAGGCAATAAGATAGGCATGCACCCCACACTTTGCTCGTTCTGGAAGCCTTGTGTCCTTGTGTCCTGGATAGCTCCACTGGCTGTTCATGAACAGGACAAACATCAGCTTTGTAATTGGGCTTAGGTCCCTCGGAGAGGACCAGTGCCTTGCCGAGTATGTAGACTAGGGACAAACACCGCCATGATTAACTAGGCAAAGCAAAGCCCCCATGGGGTCTTCAGAGGAGGGGAAGGAGCTGGGATTTGTCAAGTATGCACAAGGGCCAGGTGCTGGCACTGTGGTTTTTTCTTTAACCCCTCCAAGAATTCATGAGCAGCTCTGTCTCCACTTTGCAGATTATGAAACCTGGACCTAAAAGTGAAGAAATCCACCTAAGCACACGCAGGCCTGAGGCCAGGAGCACATCACAGGCTTCACGTGGAGTGGCTGAAGCCTGCAAGCTGCACTCACAGCCCTCCAGGTAGTGCTCTGCTGCCTATGTCTGCAGAACCTGCATGCCCACTCTCCTGGAACCTGCGTGCCCGCTCTCCTGGAACCTGTGCCCGCTCTCCTGGAACCTGCGTGCCCGCTCTCCTGGAACCTGCAGGCCCACTCTCCTGGAACCTGTGCCCACTCTCCTGGAACCTGC